>CAAKHC010010778.1:0-14216 GCA_901007825.1 Macroramphosus scolopax
AAATATCTAATGGTAATATGGTCTTTGTGAAACATAAAAAAAATGACATTTCAATGTCTTTCTTACTGGTTTGGATAAATAATGTGGGATGTTGTCTCGTATCTAGAAGTCTTCCGCATGTCAATTCTGTGGAATGTGATCCAAACTGTCTCCAGGCTGTATTCACGAAAGGGAAACATTTAGCTCAGTGAGGTGTTAGGGTTGACCCTGCAGCTATGTATGACACTTTCTTTTAATACGATGTAATTGGTCGATTGAAAACCAGCAAAATAGAAATAAGCACACTCTCGCTAACATGAAGACAATCTGTGCCACACAGTGGCAGTGCTGTGCGTCTTTTAGCAGCTTGGAGGTTACAGGTGCAACATGCTGTTGATTTCAATAATTCCACTTCATTGTGTTATTCGTTTCCGACATTTTCTTTATTCAGATTCCTGGTAACTTTCATACTTTCTGAGAGATTCCCTTAATTGGTGTTCAAAAGTCCCCTAAGTCAATGGGACTTTCACAAATTTAGTTCCAAAAACATAAAAAGGTCTTCAATCTTACTCATATTTCATCCTGATTCATAAAATATAACCCTCTAAACCGTGCAATTTACATATCTTGCTGTAGTACAGTTAACGAGGCGGCTTCACCCTCATGTACAAACTGACACCGGTGCTGGACCCTCACAAAGCAGTGTGTTTATGTCGCCAGAAGATGGAGACAAATTCCCTGAATCTCTTTAACTCCTTTTAAATTAAATATTCAAAATTCAGCATTACAGTGTGGCGGAGCTATTCAGCTTTCAGCATTCACTCGTAATTTCTTCGAAATTGCACATTCTAGTTACAGATATAATATGTTATAAATCAATTTCCTTTGTGAAACAAATGCATTTTCATATTCCTGAGAACTTAATAATAGTGCCTTAACCCTCCTGTTGTCTTCGGGGTCAAAATGGCCCGCCACTGTGTTAAAAACCCCTATACACAGAATATGAGGACAACAGGAGGGTTAAGGTACTATGAGCTCTTTGAGATATGATGTTGCCTGAACATTCAGGGGTTTGTAAGTGAGAAGAAGGATTTTACATTCTCATTACAAACTGGGACTGTTGTTGATGGCCAGACAAATAGACTGATCTACATTCTCCTCTATTCATTGTATCTTTTTATAAAAATAACTAAATTGTATGGTTCTGATTAGCTGCTACTGGTAAAAGACAATATAACAATTTGGCTGGAAAAATGTGGTGTAAGCTTAGTAAAAACATCAAATTTATATCACTATTTAATCAACTTTCATGTTGACAATTGATGTACTAAAAAGTAATAGATAATAGATGGCACTCAATGGCACATTTTTATTTTACTTGAAACTTAACTGATTCGCCTCGGTCCTATTATTAGGATCTTATGATCTCAGTTTTTGCAGCCACTCCTAGTTCACAGTTCTAAATGTTCTTGGATATATTACATTTTTTCCAGAGTCCAAACGGCAGGCTGAACTCGGGTGAAATTTTTTAAAATGCAAAAAAACGATGTATAGCGTTTCTACCTGATGTAAACTTGTATTTGAATATTTCTCTGTTTTAATATACTGTAGCTTCAGTGAAGAATTTTAACAAGATGTTAGAGTATATACTACAACTACAGTGTGAAAATGAAAACTTCATTTCAAACGAAGTTGAGAAAAATGTTAGATTTTAGGTTGAACAGTCTGATACGAGTATTTCATCAAAGGTTAGTCCCACTTTAGGTTCTCAGAGATGTTGGATGAGAAAAAATATTGTGTTCACGTGCCATTGTGTCCTTAGAAGATATCACAATTCATGTGGAGGTGCAGCACCTGAAAACAATTCATTTATAATATTAATATTACATATAATATTACAGTTTTACTTAAAACTGTAACCTGTATTACACTATTGTAAACAGCTTGAACAATGTAACACAGTCATACAGTAATGACTGGTTATATTTCCCAGCAAATTTGGTCTAAGACAAAATATTAGACCTCAGCAGTAATTGGCACTACGGTAGTTTTTGCTATCTGGTAATCAAAAGGTTACTGGGTCTGAAAGTTACTCAATTGTAATCTTCAGAAAACCTTTAGGGACCTTTCTCTGATTTTCCTCTTGAGGGTTATCGTTGCACAACCTTCAGAAAATCATTAGGGAACGTTCCCTACAGGTTCTATGAAGGTTATCCAAAAACCCTCTGCATAACCCCGAGTGTTCAGGGAATTTATTGAAGGCTACATTGAAACATTTATAGAACGTTATTGCATCGTTTCCTGAAGGTTACACAATTATATATAACCTCCAGAGAACCTGTAAGAAACGTTCCCTGAAGGTTACCTTTTTGCTGGGTAGGTGTGTTTTTTGTGGACTGAAGTTAATTCTTGTTTTGGAATTATAATTTTAAGGTTGGTAGGCTAACATTGTACACACTGAGCCCACTGTGAATGTATACTCAATTTAAATAGATTACATTGAATATTGCACCCTGCCGTTCCTATTTGCTTGTTAAATCGGGGTAAAAATAACAACAAAAAAAACACCGCATTATTGAACACCTAACACATAATTATATTTACTGTTTTATCATGTTGAAGTGTTTCCGCATAGAAAGACATGTTCAGTGGACTGTTTTGTTCCTCGGCTCAGCGGCCCGCCCCTGACGGTGTGGCGCGTCCTGACGCGTTTCCACGTCGCAGTTGTGTCTCACAGGCGAATGAGCTGCGTCTGTATGCGTGTCTCCAGCTAGGCCAGGGAGTGATGGCGGCGCCCGTCCTGAGAGTGTCCACCCCTCGGTGGGAAAGAATAGCCCGGCTTCTAGTTTGCCTGTTGGGCATACTGTTTTCTCTTTACGCTTTTCACGTTGAGAGGGAAACGGCTCGGGATCCGAGTTATAAGGCATTGTGCGACGTCAGCAGCTCCATCAGCTGTTCAAAAGTGTTCGGCTCAAGGTAATTTGAATTCAGCAAAGAGCGCCTACAGTGGCGCTCAATGAAGCTGTCTGCTATTGTAGCAATCAGGGAAGGGCTACACGGTTTTAACTGTCAAATGCACTAAGCTAACATATGCCTGCTAGCCGCTGCCACTGAAGCTAACTGTACAGTATGACTGCTGACTTGCTGCGGGCTTTGTTAGTTAACCTTAATCAACCTGTGTGAAATACTGTTAGCGTATCGTTTAGTAAGCACATTACAAGCTGTCTAGCTAACCCTGCTAGCGGTTAGCCAACGCATCCCGTGTTTTAATTACGATATAACATTGCTTACTAGCCAGCTAGCTATTAACACACAACACTCAGCATTGTTGAATGATAGTCGATTAGATGCTTGTTGCTAATGTCAACCGGCCATAAGGGCTGTCCTTTGTGTATGTAAATGACAATGATAACCTTAACTACCTGTAACAGCAACTCAAGCACAGAAGTTACTGATAGCTTGCTCAAAACAACACTAACTAGGGATATTTGGGGCTTAACTCGCCCGGCTGTTGTTGATAATTTGGGCTCACTTTTTAACCCATCAGCCAGTGCCCACGTTAATTTCTCAGGCTGCTGTCATTATCTGTTGCACTGATGTCACCACCCATCAGTCAGCCCAAGGGGTTAAACATTGCTCTCTGGTTACCTAAAAAAGCAGTGCACATCGCTGCTCCAGAGGTCAGTGCAAGGGACTGTAACCATTTTGGCTGAAAGTTGCAGTGCTGCTAAACATCATCTCCACAGATAAACTCGCTGCTGGAGGTTGATCTGACTATCTGACCACAATGTAAATCAAAGTTAGTTGAATCTCAAAGATGAGGATGCTGATGTTTGAAATACCACCCATTAACATTCTTAACATCAGAGGTCAAGCTTAAAACCAACTCTGTTCAGTTGCCATACAACAGCTATGCAGTTATTGATGTATAAAGAAAACCCAACCTTTTGAATATCTTTGAATGAGTCTTTGCCCTGAACAAATACTCAGCATTACTGGAATGTAACCTGTCTAGGATTAGCAACATATTTTCAAGATGAGTGAGTCAATTCATGAGAATGAGAAAACAGTCTTGTCATTGTCATCTAAAATATGTATCGGTTATGTGCATATATCAATATCACGTTCCCTAAATTGAATATTTTTAAAGTCATAATGTTCTCTCCCTCTAAATGAAGAATCGTAACAGGTTCTATGGTAGTCCAAGCAGTCTTGGTTTTCATCATTAAGGTCCACATGCAGGATAAGTTAAAATGCTCCCTGTCTAAGTTAAAGTGTTGAATAAAAAGCCAGAATAGAGTGTCTACTCTAGTTGCACAATAAAAGATAACAGAGTAACACAATGAAGTCACATCTTATTAGTCTTATTAGTTGACGGTCGTACATTGGTGAGTAGAATCACATTCTCTACTTTACCCATGACGTGATTTGATATAATATTAAATCCACACCTAGCACTTCATTAGTACGGAAGAGGATTTAGTGTGTCAAATGTTGAACGGTTCCACTGCTGTTTTTGATCAAGCAAAATGAGGCCTGTCTACTGGTTTTTGTGAAAAAAGTACATGCAAGCACGCAAAACTGCTGTTGAAATGTTAAATAGATAGAATGCAAAACTGCTTCAGAGCAGAGCACAAGTTTCGCCAGGGCACAAACTGGAATATGAGAGCTATGTTGCTTGGGATTAAAATGTATTGGTTAACATAAAAACATCAGTCACACCAAGGTCAAAAAGTTAAGAAATGCTTTTTGTTTTGTGTTCCTGAACGGTCAAGATGTTTGCCTTTTTTAGGATATTTTCACTGAACCTTTTGGAGGGTTGAGGCATGGGGCCATAGACAAACCCGTTACTTTTTGGGGCTGACCCATTCAGCGGATCAAAAACAATGCATTTATTTACATTAGCATAAGCTGAGGTGTGTGCTCTCTAAGTGTCCTTCTGTCAACAGGAGTGCACAAAATCTAGCAGCTCCAGAGTGGAACTACAGACGGAGGCTCACTGTAAAAGCTGTCAAGGCATCTGCAGTCGTTCAAAACAACGCTGCCAAATCTGGCAACTTTATGGATAAACCCTAGGAAGAAGAGTGGCTCCTGTAGCCTACTGCCCTGTGAGTGAGAGACAAAGGTCTACTGCAGTGAGGCAGAGCAGAACATTCAGTGCGCACAACAGCTGACTATGGCTATGACTATATTCTGAACTTTTTCTCTGAGTGACTGTGTTTGAGAAACGTGATCAGAACCAGACTCAGGCTGGATGGTCATCCGCCTCAACCGCTTGGGCAATCAGTCGTTACTAATTTCTCAGGAAATATCACTTGAGCTTTTCATGAATAAATGTAGGCATATGTCTAATAATGCGTCAACACGTGCTGGTTTCAGTTGTACTGTTGCACATAATAGAATGGTGGGCTGTTGGCCTTGGCTTAGTTTGAGTACATTTTTAAGCATTTGCGAGACTATTCCAGCCTCTCCAGTTTGAGGCTTTAATGCTTTTACTTGTTTTTATATTGTTATAAATTGATTATACTCTAGTTTCGGACTATTGATCAGACTAAAGTCCTTTGATGACCTCACCCTTGCTTCTGAAATCTCTAATATCTTGTTGACAATGCAATGAATTGATTAGTAAATCAGCAGATGAAGTGAACATTTTGTTTAGTTGCAACTCTAGTTCACTGAACACTAAAAAAAACTGTGTTATATTTAGCTTATCTTGAAACACTGTTACCAATGATTACTGTATTCTGCTTTTCTCCCTTTACTTTTTAATCTACCTCTTTGGGTTTTGATAACACTTGTCAGCTATGATCCAATCTTTCGGTAGTCAGTTTTCCTCTGTATCCCTTTAAAAAAGAGCTCTAAGTGCCTTCTTTGCTTTTGTGTTTATGGTTTAGGTGGGGTCGAGGATTTGGACTCTTGGGCTCAATTTTTGGAAATGACAGTGCACTGAACCAACCCAACAGTGTCTACGGAATTGGCTTTTATGCTTTTCAGCTCCTACTAGGTAAGATGTCATTTTATTTTGTATAGTACTGTAAACTCACAAGACCATTACACAACTAGAGTTAACTCAACAGTTTGCCTTCTCTGACTCACAGGACACTGAAATTATATTAAGTCGCCATGTGTATATAAGTGTTTAATTGAATGGCAGACTCATCAGTTTTAGAATCACCGTACCAAGCAGCAATCAAAAGCGTGACTTTAAATTAAATCTACTTCATTTCTGATAGGTTTGCTAAGTGATCAAATTAGTGTAGTGTCAGTCACATTCTCCTCCTGTTAGTACACTGATGATATTGCTGAGTCAGTCCTGCTGGTTTGGCTGTTGAACGGCCTTTAGGTTCGCCTGGCCACCTGGCGCTGGAACCGAACAAGAAGTCCTTTTAGCCACAGCAGTTACCACTCATTTGACCAACACAATGGAGGCCCAGTTAAGTGAAACTGCTACAGCAGGCTGTATTTCCATAATGAATGCAAGATCACTCTTTACCACTAAAATAACTTTCATTATTCTCATAGCCTCTTATTGTCTGTTATTACGAGTGGTCACGACTCAAGAATCTATATAGAAAAAAGTCTGTGATTAATATCAGCAGTCATAATTCATTATTCATAATCACGGGAAATTAATGCTCGAGCTGTGCCGTAATCCAAAACCTATGGTGCTGCTCTAATTATTATAAGAATGTGTTAAGTTGTATTTTTTCTTTAATTTAGTATTTGGAAGAGAATGGGGTTGAGCAATCTAAATAAAATAAGCATATGTGGTTTTGTATCTAGATATGGATATATTGTACATCATGATTTAGTGGGCTTAATGGAATCAAATTAAAATGTTACGAGTTAACAACAGGTTATGCTTTGCACGCATAAAACTATTGAAAATAATCAAAATTGACGGATCTGAATCAGATATCTAGTGTTTTTCATTCCATGCATTTTAATTTCTTATGAAAACCTGAGTCGTACATTAACAACAATGAAACTCGACTCCATTCACTTTTGTGTTATGCTAGTAGCGGCTAATGTTGCCCCAAGCCAGTAGCTTCAAGCAGAGTCACAACGAGGGCTGTAGAGCAAGTGAACATACCCAGTCTGTGTTGTTTTAGTTTCCTCTTCTTTTAATATCAGACAGCGCCTTGCTGCTTTCTCTGCTGTTAAAGGTCAGTTTCGCTCCACAAAACAGTCAATCTCTCCCTCCCCTAAATCAAATTTAAACTAATAATAAGCCAGCAGATCAACTAATAAGATGATATTTAGAATAACCCGATGATATGTAGAGACGCTTCATAATGTATGTCAGGTATAAACACACCTTGTTAAAGCTGTCCACTTGTGATCCCTCGCTCAGGATGGATCTTAATGTCACTTCTGAACAGGACCAGAAACCAGCGCCTTCCTGTGGCAGTGTTTTACAATGATGGATAAAGTGGCAACCTGGGTTGTTTCATACCAGATGAAATATAACAAACAGTTGGCCTTAGAACTATGACTGCACTGCATGTGACAACAGAGTAATATGACCCATCTGTTTAGTGTATAAGCCCGGTGTCATCACGAGGAGGCTGATGATATAAATAGAGAACTGTCTGGGGCCAGAAGCGCAGGAAAAAGAGCAAACTCATCAGGTTGATTGTGTGTTTCAAGGTTGTTTCTTTTACGGTCACTTGCCTAAGCTGCAGTTTGTTTCTTGCCTTAGGAATGACTGTCAGTGCGATGGCTGCCCTTATTCTCATGACGACATCCATCTTGTCGGTGATGGGTTCGCTCTACCTGGGCTACATCCTCTACTTTGTCCTAAAGGACTTCTGCATCATCTGCATCACCACATACGCGCTGAACTTCATTCTCTTTATCCTCAACTACAAGCGACTGGTTTACTTGAATGAGGCCTGGAAGCAGCAGCTCCAAGTCAAACAGGACTAAAGCTGTTGAGAACGGCAAGGAAAATGTGACAAACAAAACAAAAAAAGAAAAGAAATGTGACCTCTGAACATTTGACTTGCCACCAGGAGACCTTGCTTCCAAACAATGTTTATTCTGCTGTGTGTTCAAAAAAATGAAGAAATTTAACTTAAATGTTGGGCCTGACATCTCAATGTTGACTGCAAACGGATGGATTTCTAAGTGAAAGGTAATTCCTTTTCGTTTTGGTTTTACCTTGTTTAACATTCTATTCACTTAAGTAAGGGGCCGTCAGGAGGGAGAGGGGGTTGCATCAACCTGAGCAAGCAGAGGCAGAAGGCCGCGATACAGAACGATGGAGGACAGCTCTCTTTTGACCAAGAAGGACCGCAGAACAGAAGAAAAACGGGACATTAAAGGGGTGTACTTGAACTGGTTAGAATTTCCTATTGCTGCACAGTGGATCTGCACTAAAAGTCGTATAATGGGTCCCAAAATTAGAAATAACACTCACTAGTTTATGATACGGTTTGCGATTAAGGTCCTAGCGCAGTTGGGGCGAGGCAAACAAAGCGAACGAATATTTATACAAAATATTGTTTCCCTTCATGTTTACGCTGCGTAGTATATTTCTTTTCGACGAGGACCACTAAAAATAAACACTGCAATGTGAGATATTGTGTGTAGATCAGTAAGATAGTTTGTTTTGCAATTCTGTAAATAGCTGCTGAGCAATAGTCCAGGCTAGATTGTGATTTAGTGTTGACAAAAACCTTTAAGGAAAAAACCCAACCAACAAAACAGGAGGCAATGTCAGTAAATCTGGATCTAAAGGGGGTCCAAGGTCACATTGTGGTTGACAAATGTGAAGATGCGAGAGCAGTCAGCGCGGGACGTCTCATGTCCTGTGATCCCAGTCAGGCATGCAGTTCAGAGTTGTGTGGATTTCTTTGTTGTAAGTGGTTATAGTTTCATCTGAAGCCACCTTCTTTTACACAAAACTAAAGGTTCTTTTCACCAAGTTTGCATAAAAGCACCATCACTTTTATTGTTATTGTGTGAAAAGCATTCCTGACCACCTCACAAGTGGGATCCATAAAGACTTATGTGCCTAAAGGATTGTTAATTTGATTTTTTTTTTTTTTTTTTTTTACTTTTGGGGTGGGTTGGGGCTAATGTCATGTTAACACCAGTTCTGCTCGTTGTTTTGCTGTTACAGGTCCAAGGCTTTATTTGAATGGTCACTTTTTTGTACATTAAGATACCAGTTAAGTGTTTCTCTCTCCCTAATAGTCTCATGAGGTAGCTAAGGCTGCTACACTGTGATAGTCTGCTCACAGGTAATGTGGCCGGGTGGCAGATCTGCTCTTCTGGCTTGTTGTTCATGTACGTCCGGGCCTGTATACATTTGATGTCAATTGAACAGTAACGTTGATGTTGTCAAGCTGAGTTACAGTTCATTTGCAGGAGGTGGACAAAACTTGGGAAATGTTTTCTTGACATGAATGGCAGAAGCGTAACCAGATGTAACAGTATATTAAGCCATATGGAGTTTATGGGATTTTGCTCCTGTATGAAAGATGTCCAGGTTGCTGATGGATGAACTGCTTTAGTCTTTTCATAAAGCCGCTGATCTAAAATAGTGATACATGTTTGTAGAGATGGATCCCAGTGTTGGGAATGCAGCCACAGCTTGCAATGGCCGTGCCACAGTATTGTTAATTAAAGTACCACGTTGCAGAGAAGGAACATTGTCGCTTTTCCACCCAGAAACCACCAGTCAAAGCATCCTCCTTTTCAGATGCCTGGTGCACAGTCTCCCTGGCTTTAAGCATATGTTAGCCATTGAACAATCTTACACACACTGTCAAAGATCTATAAATGTAAAAAATGTGATCCATCTGTGGCGGTAAAATCAGTTTCAATCACTGATAGTCTACAGTTACGGCCCCTGTTAATAGAACGTAAGCTCGGGAGTCGTGTCTATGTGTTAGGGGGCGTTAAAGTATTGTTGATAGCAACTGTGAGCAAAGTATTTTCATTCACTTCAGTTAACTTTCATTTTTCCAGGTTATTGTCAAAGTGAATTTGTTTCTGTTCTTGCGTGTTCTGACCCGTTTTACTACTGATCATACACAACTGTTACCATCCTCCAAAGCGTAATATGTTATATTCAGAACAAGTTGTTATATTTACCAGCAGCTACAGCGTGTGATTGGTATTGTTTTCCCTGTGTGTGTGTGTGTGTGTGTGCGTGCGTGCGTGCGTGTGTCTGTGTGTGTGTGTGTGCGTGCGTGCGTGTGTGTCTGTGTCATCATCAACGCAAAGTTTGAACTCCCACAGAGGCAGTTTTGAGTAGTTTGAAAGGTTTCATAAATCTGTCTATGGACTGATGTGACCACAGCGATAGCATCAGAACCGCTCACGATACAGTTATAAAACTTTACCGGTGTGGAGTTGAGGTCAAAACACCTTGAATTAAGTTGGTGGAACGTAGGAAATGGGCCTTTGGCCAACCCACTTTACACCCCTGGCCCATATTTAAGTCACAGGTGTGGAGTTGAGATCAAAATGAAGTTTGAAGATATTGTCTGAGCCATTATTACAGAGTACTTGAGTAATGTAGTAACGACTACCAAGTACTCATTAGTTGGATTGTCAACATGTTGACTGGTGTCACGGCTGACTTTAAGTAGCCCGACACATCCATCACTGAAATCCTCACAGTTCCGGTCCTGTACAAGTCACCATGTCAATAATTGTCTTCTGGGTTTGACATCAGCAAACATGGTGTGATGTTGTTTAGCAACGGACTAGTCAAAGCTTCGTACGCACAAGTGCACAACAGTCCAGTCTTTAAGTTTCACGCTAGATAATCGTAGCTCAGCAAATATGAAATGTTTGCATCTTGACTTACAGAACAGATTGGGAACCTTCGGACTGCTTTGGAAACCGATTGGACGCTGAATTGATGTAATTGGAAGAAAACTGGCAAAAACACGCAGGCAAACAACTTGTACAGGCCATCATAGAATGTTTTAAATGTTTACGTCATTTCTTAGCATTTCACCATTACGATCGTCCTTGTGTTGTGTTGCCTTGTTAAAGTAACATCAGGTTCTTTTTCATCTCAAGATGAGGTTCATTGTTTTTTGTGTTTTTCTCACATGTCAGACACGTTTCCCAAGGATTCACTTGCACATTGAAATATTCTATTCAGAGAAGTCAAACTTACAGAACTGGTAGATTCTTAGGCTACAACTTTGGGTCCTGTGAGCATCGGCCCGCCGTTACATTCATGATTAGTCGTATGCAAGCTGTTACTCTAGTATCAAACTTTAAAGAGACGGGGAAGGAATTAGGATGCTGGTTCAAAAGTTAAAATCTTTGGCTTGAAAATGGTCATCATGCCGTGTGATGGTTCAATGTAAGAGAAAGAAAAAGGTCAACATGATTGATTAAGTATACTCATGAATATTCGCCATGTTAGTTGCATCACCAGTTCCATCTAAAGTGCCTTCTGTTTGATCACTAGGCCTTGAGCCAAAGACGAGGACCAGTAATAGCCTTGTAAACTGAAGAATGGTAACAGGCACTTCTGATTGCCTTCCTTAGGATGTAATCTGATAATTGGTAATTCCCAAAGAGCTGATTTCCAATGCTAAAATCTATTAATTACCACTCAAAATCCCCTGTCAAATTAATGGCTGTTCATTTTTATCCTTCCTGAACACTTCTGTATAATTCTCATCTTTATTTTGTCTAGCTAGGACACATTTGTTAGCTCAGAATACTTTCTTCCAACTACAAGATTGTAATGTTCCTTTTCATCATTAATTCTGCCCTTTAGCTGTATAGACTGTTAATATTCTGGGTTATTTTAGTACAAAAAACTTGAGGGGTTGGAGGGCTGGGAGTCCATGTGTCAGCATAAATTGTTTATTACATTTCTTTCTGGAGGAAAACTTACTGGGTTTGCTTCTGTATTGCCAAATATGTTTTAAAATGCTGTATTTTCTTACATGGAAAAGTGTTACATGGGCGGCAGGAGGGTGCAAAAAGGAAATATAAAGAATTAATTGATTAAATCCAACTTACATTAAGGGAAACTGGAAAAGGCTGACATGAAAACATTTTTAATTCTGTCATTGTCATGTGGAAATGATCGACCATTAAAACATTCCCTCTGAAATGACCTGTCGTTTTAAGTTATTTGACTGAGAATAAATATTTCATTATATTATATGAATAATGCAGTAAGAAATGAAAAGGGGATGCTGCCGAGTTAGAACTGAGCTAAAATAGACGCAGTAACAAAATATTCAGTCTGACTTTAAAATTATAAACCTCAGTTATTTGTTTTGCATTTATTGGGAATGAGCAACATAGGGATCCATTCCATAATGTTTTCAGACACTTTGAATAACAATCTGACCCTGCTAGTTGTAAAAACACCCACTTTTTACTGTGAAGTGGGAAACTGCAGGGCTGCTACCAATTTACATTTGCTGGTCAAGGCGTTCCCGCTCGATGTTGGACCAATTCCAATAGTTCTTACTAATCATTTAGACCCCAAAACATGGGAAAATAGGTCCCATGTTTAAAAGTACTGGAATTCTAATTGAGTATATAAACAATATCTGTTAAAATATTACTGGAATTATTCATTCATAAATATTCTCAGCCCTGAAAATCTGGTGTCATCAGGTTGTTTTATAAACGGATGTGATGAGACATTGAGGAGCATCATTGATTCAAAGTTGTATCACCAAGGTGTGGGTGTGGAATAAATTAATACTATGTCCTGCATTTATATTCATCTACCGAGTACCACATCATGATGCTAGCAATAATGGTCATAACAAAAATCTTTCAATTTGCGTATTTAGTGCATCATGGACGTACTGGCCTCTAATTATTTTAGCCTTTCATCTCTGGATGCATTCAGCCTCAACAACCTCCAACAATGAGATGCAGCAGCTTGTACAATGCAGCCCGAGAGGAGCACGAAATCTGCACATCACTGGCTGCTGCACATAAAACTTGTTGCTGTGAGCCCAATAACACTGGTCATACTTCAGGCAGGCATGGCTCAGGAGGTAGAGTGGCCGTTCCGTAAATAGGACGGTTACCAGTTCGATCCCTCCTGCAGAGACCGTGTGGAAGCGTCCTTGAGCAGGACCCTGAACCCCTATTTGCTCCTGATGCGCCATTAGTGCAGAATGTGTTACCAGCTCGCATCGCAGCCTCAATGTCTGCCAACAGTGTGTGCTCGCTGTTGCCGTCACGTCACGACTGCGCTGCAATTCTTAGCCTCGTGTGTCCTTCCAGCATCCTCCGAGCTCTATTGGAGGAATGTCAATCTACCGTAGTTATGTGTACAATTTTGTACAAACATCTTCAAAGGCTCCTACGAGCTGCTGAATGAAACCAAACATTCATCCAGCTCTAACACAAAGGCCAGTCATTGATGACTTTAATATCTTTATTTATATCAAACGGTGTTTTCATTCATTTTCATATATAAAACATTCTGATTAGATTCAGCATCGTGATTCACATTATCTTTACAAGTATAAAGCACTTATGTCTTTTGATAAAAAAGTCGAAGCACAGTGATGGTGATGGAACATTGCAGAGATATGAGAATTCCCCCACTCTTCATTCAGGTGTGCAGAGGAAACCGCATCACAAAATCTGATGTTTGTCAATATTAAAGCAGCTAATTGAACCATTGATGAGGCACGAGAGGATCATTCTCATCAGCATCAAACATGATAACGTTCTAATGTTTCGCCACTGGAAAACCGATTTATGTTCTTGGTAGTTTTGTTTATCAATCCAAACCACGGGGGCCTGGATCTCAAAGCAGGATGTGCAGGTTAGAGCGATAACTTGTGGTTCACTGTACATTGTAACATATCACCATAGCAACCTGAGCTGCAGATCCATCTGATCTGAAGCAGGTTAAGCTCAAGATAAAATATCAAAACATATAAAAGCAATTAATCTTGATTGAAAATGACATCATCATGCCTGGAAGATTCTGTGGACCTCTCATGTTAACTGAGTGTATTACATTGTTCTATAGGTCTTTGTATGGCAATTAAAATCTGATACAGAGACGGATTAAAGCACTAAACAATTGTAGGTGACAAGCCTCTAAAGACTGGCAGTTAATGATCCTTATTGGAATTTGTCTTCCAAAAGGTAAAGAAAATATTTGAATTCCTCCCACAACGTGCAACAGCACCAGAGCTGCAGCTGAAAGGACGATGCTAATATTGACTTACATACCACAATAATACATCTTAGCCACTCATTCATTT
>CAAKHC010010778.1:18457-37413 GCA_901007825.1 Macroramphosus scolopax
ATCACTGCAGGTCACATTGTGTACGAATGAATGTTGCTTCACATCCAAATAATATAATGATTACCAGCACTCACTTGAAATAAAGTTCAGCGGGGGGCATCTCTGAAGCCGGCTCATTGGCTACTGACCACATCACCACAGAGGGATGGTTCTTGTCCCGACGTACCAGTTCGTCCATGACGTACAGGTGGTGGGTCAGGGAGGCGTTCCCAAAGCTACGACTGACATGTTGGATAAGACACAGCACACACTGAGTTGACAGCTTAAGGAGGAAAGAAAGACTAAAATTCTGCATGCAGCGATACTTTCATCATCACTACGTTAATGTTCATGCTGCTGACCAGCTGAAACCACCCAAAGGTCACAGACACGTCAGCAGTGACACCTACATGTCCTTGATACCCACACCCGGGCTCTCGTCGATCACCACGATGCCGTGGCGGTCACACATCTGCAGGATCTCCTCTGCATAGGGGTAGTGGCTGGTGCGGAAGGAGTTGGCCCCCAACCACTTCAATAAGTTGAAGTCCTTGACCACCAGGGGCCAGTCGAAGCCTTTACCTCGGATCTACAACACAAGGCAAGCAGAGGTCTGGAATAATACATATTGCACTTTCATGGTCGTTTAATGGGAATCAATGGTTGTTAGGGGGAAGCATTAGCTCTGTAAGTGTTGGAGCTCTAGACGTACTCACATCAGAGTCCTCATGTTTATTGACACCGTGGAAATAGAAGGGCTTGTTGTTGATGAGGAACTGGGTGCTGGTGACATTGACAGTGCGGATGCCAACTGGTAGAGAGTAGAAATCCTCATATGTTGATGTCTTATCGGCTGCCATCAGGTGAACCTTGATGTTAAACAAACAATATCGGATTCACAAGGTGTATTTCAGGAAACTTCAAATGCCACTAAAACTTTGTCTCTGGTTGGAGAGGAACTTCATTACCTGTATGAAATTGTAACACACAACAAAGGATTAACATTGGCAGGTAAAACACCATTGAAGAACGATCGAGCCACTTCCCATGATTAACAAATACTACCAGACAAACACGTAGCTGTTTAAGCTGGTAAAGATATGCAGACGTTTACATGTTGCTGCATGTCTGACGTATTTCTATTGTTGAGAGAAGAAGGTGCAGTTGGGTGGAGGAGAGTGGACGGACATGTTTCAGTGAGTACAGCACTGACTGTGACCGACCAACGGTATGAGAGAAGGTTTCTATTGACTGTTGGTTCATGTAGCAACGTCAAGTAGATGTTTAGACTTTCGTATTTCTATAAGAAAAGGTGCTTTGTGCGCATTTTATTTTGAACGCAAGTGAATTACTGGTAATTTGATGTCCTGTGCACTAACACTGTAAAGTTTAGAGCACCTCTCAATGTACCTTTATGACCCTGACAAGTCTCCTTTCTTAATTAGCAACACTTCCTTGCTGCAGAACTGATATCTTATTTTAACATTGTCAGGTTACCACATAACCTTCTGACAGTTGAGGTTGTTGAGAGAAGTCAAACTGCTTAAATGTAAAGAAAATCTGGAGAAATAGGACGGTTTTAAAACTTTTGATCAGGAATGTAAATACACGGTTTGAAGGAAAAGAGTTAACAGATAATTAATGATCCATTACAATCAATAATCACATTCATTCTGACTTGATAATTTCTTCACGGTGAGAGCATCATAATACATCCTGAATGTATTCATGCATTAGTGATGCTGATACTTTAATTCCAGTAGAATTAAGGTGAAAGAATCTTCTAATAAAGAATGACATTTATCAAGCTTTCCCTTCCTGCTCTCACACCGTCGGTGTCCCTGCTCGGGTGTGACCTGCATCTGAAAGTCGCTTCGCCACATGTCGTCTCACCTCCAAAGAGTAAAGATAACCTGGATTCTCGTGCATCAAGTACGGCCACCAGAGGTTGACATCGACTACTTTGAGAACTCCAGATGGCTCGCTGGCGGAGGCGACACAGTGCCCGTCTTTGTCCACCAAAGTGACCTTCAGCGTCATGGCTGTGGCAGCATTGCGGACCGATATCTTGTATTTAACGATACCTGAAACACAGAGGATGCAACAACTTCTAAAAACAGCAGATCGATTTTTGTCGGACAGCAATATAACTCAATATACTCGTGAAGGCCATAGTTATCTCTGTCCTCAACTACTGCAAAGCCCTTCTAGCAGGTCTCCCAGCACGCACAGTAGAAACTTTACACATGGCCTGGAATGAAGCGGCATTTCTGGTTTTGTATCAAATTAAAATGGCACGTCACTCAGCTGCTTATTTAACCTCTACCTGCTTCTAACGACCGACCGAATACAATTAAAGCCACAACTGTTTGATAATAGACTTCTGATTCTGCACCCACCCAGCATCTCTTGAGTAGTCCTCTGCTCTGAAAAAACGCCCTTTTATAACAAGCCTGACTCACAATTTAGTTGAACTTCTTTACCTAGTCCTTGTGTAATTGAATAGATGTAGTTCTTAATTCCTACTCCAGAGTGTCCTACTGTACTGAAGTTGAGATGGTTCTTTTTTTCCTTCATCAGATTACCTGTGTTATCCAGGAAGTCTGTCACCACAGTGATATCGTCCACGTATGCTTTAGGCGTAGTATACAGCAGCACAGAACGATGTATCCCAGCGTAGTTGAAGAAATCAAAGTAGATGTTTTGCACAAAAAAACCTTTAGGATACCTGTTGAGCAGTAACACATTCAACATTATCTGCAGTGACAGGCAAATGTGCACATTTTAATTGTGACATCAAACTATGAAACGCATGATTCTGTGACGAAAGCTTTCTGAGAGTTACTATAATGTAAAGGAGAGAAAGTGAGGAGGCAACAGTCAGAGTAAAACTGATGACAGTCTTTGATTCGTCACTTGAATGGTCAGTTAATCATGTCAGCACTGAAATAAATTGCTTGCTAGATTGCATGCTTGTCCAGTCAGTGTTGTCACTGGGTAAAATAATCAATGAGGTTACCTGGTGGGGTCGTCCAGGTGCTGGATGCTTCCTGGAGGAAGAGTACCAATATCCAGAGTGTTGTTGACAGCGATGGTGATCCTGCAGGGCGTTGTCGGGTTCTCGCGGAGTAAGCTGCCTATCTCCACCTCAAAGGGAAGATGGCCACCTTCATGCTGTGTCACTTTCACCCCGTTCACCCACTGCAAAGGCAGAGACAGTGAATCTGAAGCAGCTTGTACACAGCCGGTCTTTACACCAGCCACTCGTCATGTCTCATAAGTGTTACAAGCGATGCAGATGACTTATTTTCCAACTGCCTCGGGTGGAATAGGAAGGTTTACATTAGACTCACCACTAATGAGAAATAGTGAGCACTTCCCACTCTCAGAACCACTCTTGTCCCTTCATCGGAGACCCAGCGGGCAGGCACCACCACCTCTCGTTCATACCACACCCAGCCAATGAAGTCTCTTAGTGTGGGGTCCTGGGTAATGTCATTGTAGCTGGCAGGAACTGGCATGTCGATCACTGGGCCAGTCTAACACAGGGGATCACATGGAAGAGAGAATGCATAATAAAACGTTCAGTTCTACTGGTGGACTGTAGTCAGGAGCAGGTTTGTACTCACCATTATGATTACCTATCAAAATAACAATAGTCACAGCATTATATAAATACAAGTAAGGATCTACTAATGACAGTCATCTTTGCAAGTGGTTGAATCCAGAAAATAAATCTTGCAGATCAGAGAAATACAAAAGTAAAAAGTATTTTGGTGACAATAAATGTTTTTTTAAAATCACATTATATTTCAATGGGCACAAATTCAGTCATTCAAATCAGGCAGCAAGCCAGTGGTGGTTGGTGATATTATAGTTCCACCTATTGGATCCTCTCCTGATCTGCAGCTGTGTCGGCTCATGCTAACAACATACTACCAGTTAAAGACCGGCCACTGACATCGGCTGACGTCATACGACAGACAGTTGAAAAAAAAGTTTAGTTACAAACAAAAGAAGCCCGAGATGACGTACAGAAAGAGGATGTGTAAATATGTACAATTAATCATATGCAAATATTAAATCGTTTATATTTAACCTGACCACTTTTAATCGCATGTTAATTTGGTTTGTGGTCGTATTGATTTTAGAACTTCCGGTACAAACCGACTTCCGGTTTGCTTTCCAGTACAGGTAATTTTCTAATGCAACTGCTGTTTAAAGATATTAATGTCTCAGCACATTCTAAGTAGTAACAGTTTTGAGTTCTGGTTTAAACACTGTCAGACTAAAAGGTATCCAGTGTATTGAGTGTCTAAGTGTGAAACTTAGTTGTTTCTGCGGTCCTGCTCACCTCTGACAGGCGCCTCTTGAACCATTCCCTCACGAGGCCCTCTGTCCTGTACGGGGACTTGTCGGCCCTGAAGCTCCACAGCCCGCTCAGCTCCTTCACTTCCCTGGAGGAAGACTCGCGGGGGAAGAGCATCCCGGTGTCCAGCAGACACACCGCCTCCAGGCACACCGTACATAGCCACAAGAAGCGGTGCACCGTGGGCCCTCCCGGTGTAAACATCTTCAAACTTGGGTCCAATGTCTCCGCTCTGTGGCGTTGATTCAGTCATATGGTTCATCCGGTAGTCACGTGATTTGAAATGTGGACTTCGCGCTGCCTTCAAGTGCGGTCGGACTTTTGAGAATTATTAATAAAATCGGACTTTGATTGTTTAATCCTGTTTGATGTACCGAAACACCATCTTTGGGGCATCTTTGTAAACAGAAAATAATATGACAGAAAAATATTTATTCTGTCATCTGAATGAACAAAAACCGTTTCATCAAACAGTCAGCTCACGTAGTAATCGGTGCGTTTGATGCAGAAAATACGTTTCTATGTCCTTAAAATAAACTTTACTGTCACCAGCCAGCACATAAAAATGCTGCTATTGGTAATTGTATCAATAGTAGTAATCCAATAATATACCGTACATACTGCAGCCCCATAAAAAGCAGACAATATTCTCTCAGAACCCTTTGTTGAGAATAATTTTGTGTTTTTACTGCAGTATGATATTTAATGTAGTGTGGAATTGCTACTTTTACTCTGTTTAAGAGTATCACTACCTCAAAAGGAATTGTACGAACAACTTAACAGGTAGCAAGGTTTTTATAATCAGTAAACTGCTTTTGTTATTCTATAGTTACTTTATTATTTGTCTTTAGACTGTAGCACAATCAACTGATGCCACTTTCCTGGAATACTCATTGCTACAACGCTGCATAGATGACACTAGATGGCGCTCATGGCAAAGAAGTTTCAGTTCACCGATTTTGTGGGCTTCCTGTGAGACAAATGTATTCATGTAAACGCATGATCGTTGCGACGAAAAGTCGAAAAGATAAATACGAATGCAGCAGCCTGTCCACTATAAAATCCTTGTATTTTGCACTGCTAATGTGCTATCGTGTGTATAACATTAGTACCATCTCACACACAATGAATATGGGTCCCAATGACCCCCGAGGGTCCTGTGAACAGAGGCCCACTGCTGCCCTCTAGTGGGCGCTCAGGGAATCCTCCCTAAACAACAGTCAGGCTGGATTACCAAATTGGCAACATTTTGGGGATTAAGGGAGTATAGAGTAGTAACATATAGCTATCTTCTTGTGTGTGTCTGTGTGTGTGTGTGTGTTTGTATTTGTTTTTGTGTGTGTTTGTGTATTTGTTTCTTTGTATGTGTGTGTGTGTGTGTGTGTGCGTGATTACTTTCTGTCTACCAATTTTGTATGTCTGTATACAGTATGTTTCTCAACCCTGGTTCCCCCAAATATGATGTAGACTTTCTTTTCCCAAATTACTTCTTATCTCAGTAGTAAAGTGCACATTTTGGGGTTTTTTGCATTGTTTGTTTGATATCAGATTTATGACTATCATCTTCTTTTACTCTTTGGCTCCCTGGTTCCCCTCAGAAACATTTGTCCTGATTCCTTCTTGGTAAGTGAGTTTCCTTATTAAATCAAAATAGTCACATTACCAAAATGATATACCGAAGTTAGAAATCTTTTTTCAAGACACCAAGATAATCAAAGCAAAGGAATTTAACGTTAAAAGTTAGCCTGTCTGGCACCAGAACGACGGAGTTAAATTTACTGTGCCTCTGAAGCACCAGCAGGTTTGTCATAAAGTGCTTCAGAGTGACAAACTCATCCAAACAACCCTGCAGCACTGCCATCTTCCTGAAGTTAATGCAAGGTTAATGGTGAGTTCAGTATTAATTTCCTGTGTGAAGTCTCTCCCAAGTCAGTTCCCCAACAATTCATTTTGGATGTTTCAAAATTAAATCATTTGTAATCTATTTCTGGGGTTATTAATTATACTTTAGTTCCCATCCCATGTCAGTGATATCGTGTTCAACATACATGCTCAGAATACATTATTCTGTGCCAAGCAATCAGGCGAGAATGCGAGAAGCATTTCTACTCTTTATACTGGTATGAGCCTTGTTGGTTTAAACTATTAAAGATGACAAGAATCATCCTTTAATGCAACTGGTTATTTTGAAGATACTGAAGACAAATCCTCACCATCACGATCAGATTATTCTTCTGAGACTTGTCTACCATGTTTCAGGTTCCATGCATTGCTAAAGCTCCAACAGGCGTCACAGAGCAACAAATGACTTGAGCTGCAATGGTCCACAGCCTGCTCAGGTCGCTCTTGTCCTTACGACGGACTACTAGGAAGCTGTTTCCTTCCACCTGCAGCCTCCTAATGTCACTTTGTAGCTTTGCCAAAATGCTTTCACTCCTCGTCAGGTGTGGAGCTTCTATGTGCTTTTGGATATTCCCTCAAAGCAGATATTATGTGGGTGTTGTTCAATGTTTAACCGTCTTCGCAACCCTGGCAAGGCGTGCAGCTGAAAAACACACAAATGCGTAAACACATTGCTCGGAGGAGCTGTGAGCTACAAAAGAGGTCAGTGAGTAAAACAGAGCAGGCAGAGGTCAAGACCGCATCGGGCTGCAGTGAGGAACAAGGATTTGGCCTTTGGTTACATTTTGGTTATTATCACTTACATTTCACTATGATTGTGGGATGAACATAAGAGAAACTGTCAATTAGGCTAATAGAAGTTACAAAGTGGCATCAAGGCTTGTTTTTGTCGCATACAGAATACAGTCGCTGTTGCAAAGAGAAATTTAGATTAAACACTGTAGATCAAAAGCCTTTTAGCTTTCATCCCTCTGATATGCAGAGTTATTTTCGGTTGCGCTTCAGCCAATGACGCACAGACAAATCTCATCTAAGTCCATCCTTGTCATTTTTAGGCAACCCGTTATTTTCATAGTTGACCTGCTGTTAAACTTTTATGAATAAATTGGTTCGTCGGCACTAAAAAAACGCAGTGCGCAGTACACATGTTTCGAAATGTTGTTCATTCATGCATTATTGAAAAGTGAGCCTGAAATATAGAGGGGAAGAAAGAGAGAATAAAGGGGGACACAATTCCTCAAAGCTGGAATTCTTGATGGTGGACTTTTCACAATGTGGCCGTGTCACAGCTACATCAGCAGTTCAAGAAAAGAGGCAGCTCATCAGCTGTGACTCGCTCCGACTCGTCAGTGAAATTACAGCGGTTGGTTCGCCTTCCACCGAAAGACTTCAAAACCACAGCATGCAGATATGTAAAAAAACAGCAGCGACCCTATAAGATTATTCGCTGGCTAAAGTGGAAAGTGCAGAGCACAACAGACTGTCCAAAGTACAAGATGTTAGCAGGACTGTGCATGGAGTCCGTGTTTTGTGCACACGCAGTTAATCATTTGACATGTTGTAGTAACATGCAGGTTAGATGTCAGTTAAGTTCCTTCAGTGTTGACTTGTTTTGCTAACGAACAGCAGACTGCTGAATAAACCATCAACCTCTAAGAAGACTGAAAGACTTGTGATTGATTTGTCTTTGTCTTCTCCGTTTATAGTAGAATTGCATGATAATAACACCAGTTGGTTGCAGTGTCGACATACTTCTGTGATTCCTATCGAGCTCCCTGCATCCTGTCTGTCTTCATGGTCAACTGTCCTCTCTGCTTGGATACAAACTTGCTGCTTGTTGACACATCTGATTAGGACCGTGAATTATGCGGCTTTCCGCCTTAATCGAAGAGACAATCCCAAACAACGTTTGTCAAACTGTCGTATTTAAGACAGCCTCCTCCTCACATTCTTACTAGTGAGGTGAATTTTGGAAGAGCGATGTGTCACTTTGTCTTCCCGGTCATGGCACTTGGCGCAGTAGGAGTTTTCTTTGGCTCTCTGTTGCTGCTGATCGTGCCCAGTGAACATGTGTTACAAGGTGAAAGTGGTCATCAAGGCAACTTGCTGTGTGCTTTCCTCCCTCCTCGAAATCCGCAGACTTCCTGTCACAGTGCATAATGCAATAAAAAGCTTAATAAAACCTAATGGGAGAATAACATTCTCATCATGCTGTAAAAATATCGAGCACACAAAGCCTATTTGGCATCCAAGTACATTAGGCTGGATCTAATATTAGCTAATAGATTATGAGGTGAGTTGAACATTATAAATGGATGTGTGAATGTGTTGCTTAATAGGTTAAGACGCAGGAAGCAGTCGGTCATCGTGGGGACAGTCTCTCGTCTCTCCTTCCAGCAGCTGTAACACAAAGAAGAGATTAATTTAGCATCTTGTAACATTATCGATTAAAATCAGTCGTTACTGCATTATAGATCCTCTATTGCGTTTCTTTTATTAACTATAAACATGAGTAATTGTCTCCTGCCAGTGATATGAGTGTAGGCCAGCATTAGGAGCCCAAATAATGTAGTAGTTCCAATGAGAGTCCAGGGAGGCTCCGTCAGATCACAGTAGTGGCAGATTGATTGTGTGGGCGCATGCATGACAGAGTAGGAAGCCGATTCTTCGGTCCCACTGTGCATCTCTTGCTGCCAAGGTTTCCCACTGCCAAAACTCCGGCTGAACTGCTCCTCGGTTTGATTCTACCTTCCTGCTTTAATGTTGAGTTTGACACTGTTGCAGATTACACAGGTCTGATCTCGAGGAGCAAAGCGTGTTTCCAGCCTGCACAGAGTCTCACCATCTGTCAGAGTGTGCGTCGGGTCTGGCCCAGGATCAATCTGCTGCAACCGCTCGTTTGTGAATGAAAACTTGTTTTCCCGCTCATGACACAAGAGCCGACTCGTGCAAACCGCTCCCAGTGGACACGATAACACGGATGTACAAACACAACATGCTGTGAGATATAAGAGCCGCGGCTGCACAGGCACACAGACCCACCGATCGATTCTAATTCCAATTCGCAATCTTCTCCCTGTCCCAGCTCAGATATACTGCATGATGGCTTCATCACAGCTGACCAGGAGAACACAGGCTCATTTCTACAGGGACTAGTTCTGGATGATAGTCAGCAAACGGCATCAATCTATCTGGGGTGGGGGGCAGCTGAAGATCAACCGAGCAGATGTCGGTGACCTTTGTTCTGCTTCTGGATGCCTTCATGTTTTGTGTACTACTATTTCCTGCCATACTTTTTTGATTAATAATTTATCAAATGACTCCTTTGGGAATTATTTCTTTTAATAGATAAAACACTGCAGGTAATCTAAAAGAAGATTATCACATGTACTGTGAACGTTTCTTTATAGTTGAATAAGACGGTTTTGTTCTGAAGCTGCTTGAAATTAATCACGTTTTCTGCTCTCATGAGTGGAGCTGCTGGAAACGTGTTTGGGTTTCCAGGCAATAATAAAGTATCTTTGCAACAAATCTATTTTTATATCTAGATACCTTGAGGCTGGAGCATGTAGACATATCGGGGGTGGGTGAACTCTTCCCATCTTTGAGCATGAGAGAGAGGGAGGCTGCGCCTGAGGGAGGGAAGAGTAAAGACAGGGAACCAGCTTTCCTTGTGTCATCTCTCACAGTTTTCATGTGGAAATACAAGTGTTGAATAATTCATCGCCAGTGGGAGGTGAATAATGAATATGAGCGAGCAATTAAAGGATGCATGCTGATGAGCTGGCCACAGAGAGGAGGGCTTCCCCCGCTGCGTTATCTCTCACCTGCCTCTCCAACGGGAAAGAAGGAACAAATGAAAACGCTCCAGAAGAGGAGCTAAAATTGGACACAAATGCATCTCACTCAAAGTGTTGCCTGCACTGTGAGTTGGATCTTTCTGCTTGCAAATAGCAGATGATTGCATATCCACATACTCTGCTTGATGCACTTGTTTCCTCCGAACCTCTCTGGTTGACATAAAACTGTGCAAATGGAGTGAAAAGGAAAATCCATTTTGCACAAAGGGGAATAATACATCAGTGCAGCATCACGCAGAGCCGTGTCTACCAGTGGGGTTTCCTCTGCAGGGCGGGTGGAGAGACAGCATCTGGGGTTTATCTGCCTCTCTTACAATCATTGTGCCATTGTGTGTAGCAGTTTGAGTATGTGTGCAGGTGCACGCAAGCCAATGCCAACACATCTGAGCCCGTGCATGCGTAGTTGTTATGCAGAACAGAAGTAACCCGTCACATCCTCCCACGCAACACCCGCTGTTGTGCGCAACCATGCTAAATATATACCTCACATGTATGTGAAGAAGCAGCTACCCCCAGGCAGGACAAAGGAGCTCGCTGCACCTTTACTTATTAAAGCGATGTAGGAGGGATGTTCATGCGCGCTGGTTATAACCTGAAAGTGTCATTAAAGCTGTGGCAGAACACCAAGCAGCTGCCGTATGATGGGCGCTGACTCGTATGTGAACATGTTCACCGGCATGTATTGATGACGCAGGTTGTGATTTGATATGTGCTTGTGTAAGGCAGCGCAATGGGTTTCCCTCATAAAGGACCGACTCCAGGAGGCCCATTGAGCTGTTGCTGCAGGAACAATTTGACAATTCGACACACATGATGAAGAGATACGAAGGTGAAGAGATACATCATTGGTGTCCACCTGAATGTCTACTCTATTACATATTGGAAAGATTTCAGTTGTCGTGTATTGTGAGCCAATCAGAAGGACCAGAGGGTGAAGGACCATCCATCCATCCATCCATCCATCCATCCATCCATCCATCCATCCATCCATCCATCCATCCATCCATCCATCCATCCATCCATCCATCCATCCATCCATCCATCCATCCATCCATCCATCCACCCTCCAAACCATCCATCCATCCATCCATCCATCCATCCATCCATCCATCCATCCATCCATCCATCCATCCATCCATCCATCCATCCACCCTCCCATCCATCCATCCATCCATCCATCCATCCACCCATCCATCCATCCATCCATCCATCCATCCATCCATCCATCCATCCATCCATCCATCCATCCATCCATCCATCCATCCACCCTCCAAACCATCCATCCATCCATCCATCCGTCCATCCGTCCGTCCGCCCGCCCGCCCGCCCGCCCGTCCGTCCGTCCGTCCATCCATCCATCCATCCATCCATCCATCCATCCAGTGCAGCTTCATGGCCGTTGCTGAAACCTTTAGTTTCTGCTCTGTTTTCCAACATGAGTTCAGGCTGCTCCGACAGTCAACAGTGTCCCTGCTCCCGGAGCGGGTCAGCGGTCTCCACAGTGCTTCAGCATCTTGGGGTCCTCAGCTGAGAAAATAAACCAGTGTTCCCTCACTGCTTGTCTCTCTCCCTGACACACCATCGAAGCTGCCAGACACAGCTTTCTGGCCACATTCCTTAACATTAGAAGGAATATGAAATACGACTGACACATAAGTGATTTCACAGGATGGATTTGATGAAACAGCGGACTAACAGAAAAGTGTCGCAGGTCTATTGTCATACATTCATAGCTGTGCCGTGTGTCACATATTTCAATGCTCATGACATAATTTGTTATTAGAGGTGTGGCAATCCGGAGGAGTCAGTGATCAGTGTTTGGCTCCTGCACACACAATCGAACTCTCCGCTTCCTCTTCCTGCAACTGAGGAATTTGAGAAAGAGGCAGCCACTTCTAGAGAATGTTCATAGAGGGACTGACAGAGAGGATGTCAGGCGAACTGTTTCTCATGGTTCAAGTTAACACAAACATTCCTTTGCTTGGAAATAGCACGTGTCTTAGACTTGGGGTCTCAGTATTCAGGAGGTCATGTGACAGCAGGTGTTGACTCTGAGCCGCAGCAATCAGCTGAGTGAGTGATCTCATCCCTCAGATAAGAGGACGAATCTATCAGCACATGGAGATGCTAAGAATGTCCACTTGATAGCAATCTTTATGAAGACGGCTTGTTTAAGGTGAGCTTATTCTCCTCAGAACAATTCTTTAACAATAGTAGTCCATCAGCAACAGCTTTGTATTTGATGATGTCATGACACAGGAGCACTGAACAATAATAATAACTATTATTAGGAGTGATATTGTTTGACTTGCATTCACTGAGCCTGTCTGGCCGCCACCCGCTTTACATTTTAGGGAAAACCTTTCCTTGGTGCCAACATGTCAACCAAACTACCAGTAAGATGCATCATATTCCCTACAAACAAAGGTTAGCTTCCTTTCCTGCAGCCCACGCATTTATTCTTCCTGGCATCAACGGAGTGAACAATTTCCCGGCGTATTTCTCGCGCTCGCTATAAAAGACTTAATCAGTGTTTATGATCTAATCAGCACAGAGGTTGGTCTCCAGGTTGTGCCAGCACCCTGCGAGGACGCCAGCCTGCTCTAGGAAGCAGCAGGCCAAAGGTTTCTGCTAAGAGACACATCTCACAGACTTATTCACTGACTACCTGTCTGGCTTGACTCACCATTCTTATTCTCCTTCCCTGACGTATCCCGGTCCTGTATGAATGGCTGTGTTACCATGACGTGAAACCCTCTTGTGTCCCATTGTCCCAGGGTGGACAAGGTGTCTCTACCTTTTCCTTTTGGCGACTTGCTACGGCTTCGTCACAGAAGCTGAATCTCAACGCTTTTCCTGTGGATGCAGACAGACAGTCCTCACAGCAACCAGAGATTCACCACAACATTAGTCACCTGATGAAACTCTGGGAAAGGTTACAGCCTGACTTTCTCATTATTCTTAGATTTAATTGAACGAGTTTGTCCAACTCAAATGAAGCACCCTGACAGATGTTACAAGAGACACTGAAGTGATGTTTAGAAAATGCTTATGTGACAAGTCAGCACCTCAAAACGTTTTAGAGGGATGATCCTATCTGAAAGGGCAAAAAACTAAAATCAGAAGCTGCGATGCTCTTCCAGCTTTATAAAAATAAGGTTATATTTGACTTGATGAACCACTGAGTCGCTTTATATTTTGTATGTGTTCCTGTCAAATGTTTAAACATTATTAAACGGATCAACTTGCAGGTGACGTATTGTAGCTGCACAAGAAACTCTCCCAAATTGTTACAAATACAAAGGTAAATCGTCAGGGAGAACATGTTGTACATTATATCCTCGGTGTAAAAATAACAACGTGATTAATTACAGACCCTGTACAACCACTACAAAACATGTGTAGGAAAGTCCTTGAGACATTCAAATGCAGATACTACACCGAGCACCATGTGTTCAGCAAGTCTGACCTTCTCTCCTCCAGCCTGATAAACATTCATCAACAATATTTTATCTACCAAGACAGAATGGTGCTTATCTTCACCTTGAACACATGGAAGGAAACGTCTGATGTCTGAACATACTGGTTCGCTCTAAGTATAGAGAATGACAGATTCTCCAGACTTGATCCTTCTCACCCGCTCTACAAGACTCAGACACACATATATGGATGCAGGATGTGGTCGACGTGTCGTCCGGGTCGGGGGTCTGGTGCCGGGGCGCGATTGGATACGCAGTGGCAACAGTGGAAGTAGGACAGTAATCATGAGAAAGTTGCAGCCTTTTGTACAGATCACCCACAATACAGAACAGAGGTGAAACATCTGCAGTCGCCTTCCACTTGTACACAAATTTACACAACCAAACTTGGAATTTCAGTTCTCTGTCTGCAGGTGTCAGTTTCCCATATATGCGATGATGTTATGAATATTATGAAATCAGCAGATGATGCATTGTTTTCTTTATCTCCAGTTCTCCAACTCATCCACTTCCCCTGAACTAAAAACAAACAAGATTCTGGGTGTCTATCTCACATCCTCCCGCTCGGCCGACTGTATGGGATGTCCAAGTCCTTCACCCTGCGTCCCTATGGAAGCTCATCACATATGTCGTCCTGTGTCGGCTTGGGTGGTGACCCGCTCCCTCCTCACACAATGGGGCTGAGACCTGTGGGTGGGGGTCGGGAGTTCAAGTCTGCTCCGTACGTATGCAGCAAAATAAACACTGTCACAATAACATCATGTCCGGGGCAGCACGAACATGTTGGTGTTAAACTCCATAACTGGGCTGGTCTCTAATATTTCTTTGTAATGCAGCTTTGTGGTCAGAAGTCAACATTTCTTAGCCGCTGCATAAGATTCTTGTTACTCGTCAAATGTTAAACATGTCAGAATGACTTTCTGATAAAATACACATCGCATGTTAATGAGCTAAATAAAAATGTCTTCAGACAGTTTTATTTGTATTTAGCTACTCAATAATCCTGAACACTTGTTTCAGAGCAGCAGATCATCCAAACCTCAGCCCGTCCTCACATTCACAATTAAAGCGGTGGTTTTGAAAGCTCGTTAGAAAACGAGTGAATTATTAATGACAAGTTGCATTGTTAGTGTATTATTCATATAAAGGAAGAGTTTGAGCCTTCTTGCTTCGTGAAGAGTTACATGGAAAGATTCAAAGCAGTCTCATATCTGTCTGTTAGATGTGTCAGAGACGCTAGGAGACTGATAGCTTAGCTTAGCTTAGCTTAGCTTAGCTTAGTTTAGTTTAGTTTAGCTTAGCTTAGCTTAGCTTAACTTAGTTTAGCAGAGGAGGAAACAACTGGCTTGTCTTTGACCAAAGGTAAACAAAATCTCACCAATCAGAAAAAAAAACATTATTTTATCTCGTCTGTTTAATCCTCTCGAAAACTAGAGAGTAAAAGTGACGTGTGGTGTTGGGAGCTGTGGGTTTATGCTAAGCTAACACAACCGTCCAGTGGCTGCTGCTTCATATATCATATCTGACAGATTTGTCATAAAAGTTTACAGGAAAACATATGTCAAACTATTCCTTTAATTCCTTTAAGAGCGTCTTTCTCAGCACAACCTCTATTATAAAGTCTTTAAAGTTACAGAAGTATGAAATATCACCCACTTTTACCTGTTTCAAGGAAGTCATGGTTTTGCTGTGTCCGTCTGTTTCTGTCTTGATGGGTTTCATCATTGGCCAACACATCAACCATATAATTTGGGGCCAATTGGTTTTATAGCAAAAACTAACATTTATGTACATTAGCATTGGTGGAGGTCTCGTTTATCAACAGGAATACACAACAACTAGCTGCTCCTGGGTGCAAGACCTCACGAAGACTGACTGTAAAATCTGTCACAACACCTCCAGTCGTTCAAAGAAACACTTCAAAAATCTAGCAGACTCTAGAGACTCACCGAAAAAGAGCCTCACTCGTAGCCACGTGCCCCTCGTGCGAGAGAAACACCTCTGCTACATCTACTGAGCTGAGCGAGGCGGAGCGGAACAGTCGGTCCAAATCGAAGCTGACAGATTGAAAGAGCTGCACATTAGAAAGAGATCCTGTTGCTTCTAACTCTTCCTCTGAGTGATCTTTTAACTTAGCCCAAATCACAACAGTTGTCATTCAGTGATGTGAATGGCGACACCAAGGTGTTACAATCTGAATTTAAGAAGTGCAGGTCAGAGGCTTGGAAGAAATTGCTGGTTAGAATGAAATGTTAATGTTAAGTCAATGATCCTAAAAAATTCTGGCATGCTTATAATACTTTTGCAAATATATGTGGTGGTTTCAGTTATGGAGTTGCATCTGCAGTAATAGAAGGTCGGTCTTTAGCGTTGGAGGATGTCTGCGCCCTCCAAGTGCACTTCTAGTGCCGTGATAATGATCCCAGTCACTGTTAATCACGGTCCCTGCTAACACTCACTCTCTGTGGAGGTGTATTTCTCAGTGAAGTACACAGTTCTGAAAATGATCATGTAACTGAAATTCAAAAAGCCGACGTCGCTGCTGTTGCTGCTGTTATAATCTGCTGTTATAATCTGCTGTTATAATCTGCCTCATATGGAAATTAATTGGGAAACTGGAAGCCGTGGGGCAGGTTGGCAGCCTCTCCGCTGTGGGAATAGATCTAGACAAGGATAGTGAGTAAACACAAATGTTCCTTGTCTCACAGGCAATTACGCTCATCTAATTAAGAATTTATTAAGAATCTAGAATGAAAACGAACTTTAATGAGCTGCTTAAGATGCCTCAGGTTTGTCGATGTAACCTGCTTCGTGTTACGGTTCGTGGAAGTTGTTTCATCAGTGAAAGATGCAGTTCGCTGCCCCCCGTGTGGCACGGACCTTACCGTGTGATTGATGACATCATCATCTGGGTCAAAGGTCACGATCAGGGCGTGTGATAATAATGCCCCCCCCCTCACTGGCGCCCCGTTATTATAAATAAACAACAGCCCATTTTTCAGTTAGTGACAAAATCTTATCCCATTCTGGAGAATAATTCATGACAGGATGTGTGAATGATAAATATTAATAATCCAGGGGACCGATGTTTTGAGAACCACCGTTCTGGCGGGAGAGAAAAACCCAAACAAGCTTCAACAAATGGCGACTGGGATAAACATTAGATATGACAGATTCGGGAAAAATGATTGTATGTGTTCACAACAAAGATGTAGAACCGACAATTAAAAAAAGTGACTCTCCGGAAGTTGTAAATGTCAAATGCTGTTCTTGATAAATTGTGTGCATGTGTGTAATGAATTCATGAACTTCTTTATAAATTCTGTCCTCTAACTTGCTATAAAAATGTGAATGGAGGATATTTATGAATCGTGCATGTCAGTTTGAATGCCGCCTCCTTGTCTGGACCTGTGCAAGCCTACGACTTTCTCTGTGCGTCTATCCAAGAAGTCGATACAGTAAAGTGTGAGTTTAGGGTCTCCCCTGAGAAATGTGTATCATCTCAAAAGGACACTATTGTAGATCGTCTTCCAGCAGGAACGTTTCCCTGTTACCCCTCCTTGTGCACCATGGATATCCTAAACTCACTTTTTTACACCACCAACCCGCGCTGTAGGCGTCAGTGTCTTACTGGGTTTGCGTGAGCCGAGAAATCCGATGATCAACATCCACGCGGCTATCTGACGCTGACCAAAGCTGACATCTTTGTAACTTCTTTCAGGGCAGAATGAGGACACCCACTTGCAGCAGATCACGCAGGCGGACAAACAAATGCAGCTGAGGGGGGTGTTGGGGGTGGTAGCAGTGGGCAGGGGCATGTAAAGAGGAGCTGAGAGGGCTTCGACCTGCAGGGTGCCCACAGAAATCCCTTGAAAAGTGCTCCGATACTCACCCCAAATCAGCACAACGTCAGCAAAAGCAAGGGAAAGAGAAGCCCGTCTCCCCTCCAGGCCAGCAGGAAAAAGGCTGAATGAACGTAAAACAGACATCTGAGAGGATCACAGTGTCCCCAACTGTACATCAGAGGGTGTGTGTGTGTGTGTGTGTGTGTGTGTTTAGTTATGTCGCCCTCGAAATCCTGCCATTGCATTCCCTTTGCAACCAGGGTATTTGTCAAATTCGGCATACAAATGTATCAAGTTGAAAATGATCTGCACTGTTGGCCTGCAGCGCAGCGGAGCCTGAACCTCATTCAGCGGCGAAACAAACGCCAGACGAGGAAACTGTCTGTCCCATCTGTCATTTTAACGGGTCACCACGGCACTAATGGCAAGACGCTGAGAGTCCAGTAGCAGGAAGGAAAAGAAAAGGAAGCCTCTGATATTTCTTCTTTCCTTCCTCCCTTTTGAAAAGGCGTCAGAGGTGAGGGTTTGTCCAGTCTGCCCAGAGTGCAGATTTGGCAGCGCTCGAGCAGCCGTGGCTCCCTTGGGGAAGGTGTAACAATATATGGTGGACATTTCACCTGCTTCTGGAAAGGTCGGAGCACTTCGGCACAGAGAGGAGAGGTGACACAACTGACCCATTGACCCGCTTCAAAATGTCGAAGGCCTCTGTGGAGGCGCAGATAAAAATAGACGTTAGCAAATAAGAAGAGTCGATTATTGTGACTGAGCTGCTGAGCGTGGGAACTTGAAAATGGCAAACAAAGTTAGCAGCTACCACTAGCTGGTGAAGAAAGTTAAGGAGTAGATGTCCTCTAAAGGAGTCGTGTCAATACCAAGTTCAGCTAAAAGCAGAGTATGAGACTTCTTATCCAGCAGGTTCTGGATATGGACATACAGTATTCATACTGTTGTACCACATCATAATGTTGTAGGTTAGAGAAATACACCCAAAAATGGCAAAATAATCATCCTGATGTGTCTTGTTTCTAAAGACATTTATGGTGTTTATGAATAATGTATGTTATTGTCCTCTCATCCTGCAGTTGTCTGCTTGCGTGAGGCTGGCAGTGTCTCCTTCCTTTAAATATATAAATATTTCTCCTGGAAAAGAACAAACGATGTTTTTTTTCTGCCACTGTATCAAAGATTTGTTTGATGCCGGACCAACATCTATCCATCTTCTCCTCTTTGTGGCCTTATTTGAATTCAAAGGAAGCAAAGTGAGATGGAGCGGTACGAGGCCGAGTGCCAGAGGTGGAGTGTGTGCGTGCATGGGTGTTTGCTTGCGTGCGTGTGGGTGAATGTGGCGGGTGTGTGTGTGTGTGTGTGTGTGTGTGTGTGTGTGTGTGTGTGTGTGTGTGTGTGTGTGTGTGTGTGTGTGTGTGTGTGTGTGTGTGTGTGTGTGTGTGTGTGTGTGTGTGTGTGTGTGTGTGTGTGTGTGTGCTCCTGATATACCAGCACACAGCAGCTTTATGATTGTCAC
>CAAKHC010010778.1:37680-59806 GCA_901007825.1 Macroramphosus scolopax
TGTGTGTGTGTGTGTGTCTGTGTCTGTGTGTGTGTGTGTGTGTGTGTGTGTGTGTGTGTGTGTGTGTGTGTGTGTGTGTGTGTGCTCCTGATGTACCAGTACACAGCAGCTTTATGATTGTCACTGTGACTGGTCAGGATAGCTCGTGCAAAATCTATTCAACAAATGGAAAATCTGAATTTCCCCACTGCCTCCAGTCCAGCTGAACAGCTTGTGCTGACCAACCAGAACCAAACCGTGGCACTGGTAGATCGGTGGGAGGTTGTATACTGGGTACTATCTACAATCATGGTACATAATACAATACGTGTATTATCACATCCTTGTGTGGAGAGCTATGACTACACAGTATTATGTGAGGGTGCACGATGTCCTGCAAAGCTGCTTCTGGCAGGTGTTTGAGACGGTTAAAATAATCCATCCTCTTCTTGTTGAGGAAGAATATTGGTGGCTTGTGACAATGCGTGAATGCAGTTAATCAGTCAGATCACAACTCTGATTTCTCTGCAGCTTTTAGGAAAACCTGCCGTGAATCTGGCTCATCGAGGAAGGTCGAGTCAACAAAGAGCTTCCAATCAACGTTCACTTTTTATAAAACCCCTTCGCTGGCCTCGGCCAAGAGGACGATGGCACCACATAATAATCTCGTCAGAATAGCACAGCTTCACCATGTTTGCCTTTGTGAGCACTTGAGGTTGTTTTTTTTGAAAGGGTCCGTTTTCACCCCATCCTGAACCTTCCTCCTGTTGCTGGATGCCAATAACTTTCACAAGAAGAAGGCTGTGATATCAGCTTCCCTGCAGGTACCTTCGTGCCAACGTTTTGATTTCTGAGAGTGCAATCTCCCCGGGGACATGTGTTGAACAATTTCTCCTGCTTGGTTTAAAATCTGGGTCTGTGAGTAAATTCACTTAGGATTGACTTGTGGTGAACTTATCACATGAAGATATGGTGCTGGTTCTCTTACAATGCTGTTACCAGGTTTGTAGCTAAAACACAACCTTCAAAGTACCGATGGAAGTGGACACACACACACATGCTCACCCTCAATCCTAAATAATGTGAAGCATATTAAAAACATTAATAACAGGTCTGATCAGTTTGATGTTTTAACATATACTGACTGCACCTCCATGTGTCTGACACCGGGAGCTCTCAGCCGCCTCGGCAGCAGCTGATCTCATCGCCTCTTGCCCAGAAGCTCCTTGAACACCTCACAGGATCCGAGCACAGATCAGGATGCACACGATGTTTACAGATGAAGAGATCCCAGCTTTCAATGAGGCCGCTGTGTTAGTTTTGACCATGACGACCTTTGACCTCCCCTACAATTGAAGCTCAAGTGTCCCTGAAAGGGAGAAAGAGGTTTTTCAAAAGGCTATTTAAACCCAGTGATTGACTCATTGTCCTCCTCACTGAGATCAAACGCCGGTATAGTTGCTTCACATTCTTTCTCGTGATTTATCACAGCGCTGCATGTAAACTGATGTCAGACGCTGCGTATTGATGACAGGATATTATCCCCACTGCTAATGCTGTAACAGTGTCTTGTGTTGTGATAAGTGGGCTCCTAAAGATATTAACTGATAATGGTTTCTTGCTGTTTTTGTGTAAGTGTCCCTGAACTAACACCATTGTCTGCTAAAGGATATTCTGCTCGTACCCGATCCCTCCACAGTTTGATTAAAGAGGAAATGAATGTTTAGCCCTTTTCGATTGCTTCACCCAGATGTTTATCTGGTAAAAACAATAGTAGCCAGCATTGCAACTGGGTGGCAGCTGCTACAATACCTGGCAGGACTGAGAAAAGCCCTTTTTATCAGGACACCCACTGAGGGCAGAATATGCAAGTTATCGCCCTGACAGCTCCGTAACTGAGTTAGCAGGGTATCAATTAGATTACAGGAAGAGTTGATTGGGTCATAAATACGGTTCCCTGACAGCCTGGTGGAGACGCACGCCTTGCTGCGTCAATTACAGAGCTGATTGGGATGTATTTAGATTTAGATGAGGAATCAGGGAGTAGAAACATTAAAGAGCAGGGCAGTAAAGGTAGAGAGGGTAGACGGGGCCGGGTGGGGACACGAGGCCCCCTGTACACTGCATGCTGTGTCAACAAGCAGTAAAACTTGAAGTCCATACTTAATCAATTCCCATGTTGTAAATAACTATATATATATATGAATGGTGTTTGTAGGCACCTTCATACCAGGACTAATTCCTCTTATTGTGAATAACTTCACTTGGTAATAAACATAACTCTTTTTTCTGATTCTGATTCTGATTCTGATCCAGGAACTAAACTGTCATTAGGAGAAAGAAGCACATATGACTTTGCTCTAATAATGTGTGAATGCTTTATTTATTCACTTCATGAGTGCAGTTCCTTGTGTCCACTAGGCTCCATGTCAACGATGGATAGTTTAATATCAAATAGTGCATCGCTGTTACAACTGCCAGATATCATGCAGGCTATCGGTATTAAATGTTTCATTAGGCTATAACTAATCAAAACTTTAGTTTAGTGCAGTGACTGCTGCTATTTCTCCGGACCACATGCAGCGAGCAACTCAGTGACTTTTAACTGCAACTGGCTAACCGGCTGCTGAGTTTGTTTCAGGGAGGGTCACACTCGATGTGAGGATGCGTCTGGTTCCTCCCAGGGTAACGCTGCCCTTCGTCCCACAGACCTCAAGGACACGGGGCATTCGAGGGGAGAGTTGGGAGTTAGTGTTGTTGTATGGGTGCTGCCCAGTGCATCGGAGGCCCATGCCAGGACTGCCAGATATTCAGCATTCACCCCCTTTGATCCCAAATCCGTCCTGATGCTTAACTGAAGAAGTCACCTAAACAGGGGAATGACGGGGGGGCTTTCAGTCAAGCCTTTGTCTTTCAGTCTCCATCCATGTCTCTCTGAGAGGCCGCTGTCTTCCTGAGCCTGTCACAATAAGCCTTTTGATTCTTTAATGACGGGGGGGAAGCTAACGCAGGGAGGAGGAGGAGGAGGACATAAAGTAAGAGGGGATGAAATTTGAAAACGCACCTGCGATCTGTTCTGCAGGCCAACTGAAAGGTGAACGTCGTGTCATAGATTTCATTGTATTTGTGCAACTCCTTAATAGTTTGCGGTGTACAACAATCTCTTGTTTAGTGTTTGAGTGAAACGCAGTCTCTGTAACATCCAGAATAAGTCAATTAGAAAAGGATTAAGGGATTTATGCGGGTGAACGTCCTCCAACTCTGGAGGAAAATGAGAAGCTTGTCTGTGTGTCGGGGTGTTTTCTACCATCAGTGTGGAGACGAGGCCGATGGACTGACACTGAGGCTAAAGTCTGTTTTCATCAAACGCCCATGGAAGCAGAAGAGACACGTCGTTAAAAAGGAATGTAAATAGTTTATTGTTCAACTGGAACACATTCTCCATAACAGTTTCAAGCATTACAAGCTGATAATCTCATACACGTAAACTCGATTGGTCATGAACAACTTGATGCTTCATACATGGGCTTTGCATTACATAAATAACAATAACTGTGCATCTCATATCAATATACACATTCAGTACATAAATACATGTGTACAATAACACAGCATAGAAATATGATGAATCATGAAACCATGGAAAATATACTGATTCATTGCTCGATCATCACGATAAAACTCGCTGGAAAAGATCTCTTACTGGAATATATAACAGGTTCTCCTGGATAGAGGAACTCAGTTGGGTGTAATTCACATTCAATAACATTCAGTGCATCCCAGACCCTCTAATATAAGTCATGAACATGGTAACCTGCTCTCCAGAAACGCTTCCCGATCATCAGGCGTCGGAGATGGGAAAGCAGGGACGGAGGTGTGTGTTTGGGTTTGGATGGCGCAGCTTCGCTCCAGCAGCCATGCACAAGTAGCTCATTATAGACTTCATCAAACATGCTGATTCATGCAACTCGTACGAGTTGGAGATGCATGAAAATAATGACGTTGGTTTGAAAAGAGATGCTCTGAAGTCGGCCCTCTCTCTTCCTTCTGAAACCGAGCTGTCAGAGAACTTATCAGAGCATCAGCATCTCAGGTGTCAGTAGCCTCTAACTCTGGGGTGGGGGGGCAAGGAGTCCTGCTCTGCTCTTAGAACAGCATGCAGTTGTTCATCATGGACTCTGGACTCAAGCGGAGAAAGGCAAGAAGTCAACCCCTCTCAACCTTTCCGAACCAAATGCTGAGCGAGCAGCTGTGCGGGTTTCACCTGACGGACTCCTGGACTTTGATAGGAATGTCAAACTGCTGACTCCTCTGACCGCTGGCTTTGAAAATTGATCTTGTTTTCATGACTCAGATCTGCTATTATTAGCTCCATGCTGCTCTCGTTCTCCATTGAGAACGAGGCGTCACGTGCCAGGTCATGGGCGCTGGCATCGGCAAACAGTTGGTGACTCACAAAGACTAAATTTACCTGACATTGGACAAGGTGGATGAGCTTTAAGTGCATGAGGATGTGCTGGTGTTCGGGAGGATGCTGTGAGAATCCAGGGCAGGAGCCTGAATTCAGTCGTCGCTGTAAGTGCTTAGTAACCTGCTTTATGGCACATTCATAAGGAAGAATAAGACCTACTGATTCACATGCATGAATGCTGATTGAACCCTTGGAGCACCTCGAAGGCATCCCTCAAACGCCTTTGTCATGTGTGTCTCAAGGGGGCGACACCAACCGAGTCATGCCGGCACTACGACGTGGTCAATTGTCTTAGCAACCATGCAGTGAAGATATTACAAACAAGGGTTCAACTGAGGAATGGTAGAGAACTTGTTGTGTTCACGGGTGTCGCAGTGCGCAGGCGCCTCGTTCTAGTTGGGGTGGGACAGTCCCAGAGCTGCAGCCATGGCAGCCACGAGGACGGAGCAGCTGACCAGGATCACTGCGCCTCCGGAGTGGAACACCTGCCGTCCATTCAGGGGCTGCACCGGCCTGAAGGTCCCCACCATCGGCTTTCCACCATGGAACTCGAGATCTGAGAACGCCCGCAGCTGGAGGAACAAATAACACACAGAAATGAATTAAGTAACAAGGTGTTCATTCGTTTGTGATCCCTAAAACATTCTGATAAAAAAGGCCGAACCTGATCGAAGCTCAGAGGGATGGGGTTCTCAAACAAGGTCCAGATCACAGCCTGGGTGCATCCCGGGGTGGTCAGAGATCCCTGATAGCGGTAATATGTGGTCAGATTCTGCTCAGGTGGGATCAGCTGTGCCAAGGAAATGGGAGGCAGAGACGTGTTGCCATCTGAAGAGCCACACAGGAAATATTAGGATTGCTGCTGCGCTGCCGTAGTTTCTGTTGGTGTTACAACAAAGGTCAAAACCTACTTGTGCTTTTGATGCTTCGCAGAGCGTTGATGATGGGATCATACTTCCGATTTGCACTGTTGGACATCTGAAAATAGAGAGTCACAGATTTCAGCATTAATTCACTTCCACCTGAGTTCTGTTCTGTGACAACAGTTTGATTTTTAAAATACAGGATCGAGATAGTCACCTCGTAGAAAAACCCGAGGACTGCAATTCCTTCTGGGTCCGACAGCGCTTTGCTCAGATCAGAGTAATGCTGCTTCATGTGGACAATGTGCATCTGTAAAATAGCGCTGACGTTACCACTTTTTCACACAGTCATCCTTTACACAGAGTGTGCAGAGCCTCATTGGAAGATCGACCTACAGTAATGTCATGATTTCATCAGTTTGTAGGCGAGACTTCATGCTCCAACATGATTAGAAACCCAGTTCAAGTGAAGCAACTCTTATCTCTCTGAAATATATCGTAAAAAGACTTTATCAGACCTGCTTTACTAACTAAACAATCAAACACTCTATGAAAGGCTGCAACCCTTAAAGAAGTTCAATCTAAAGGGCCAGTCCGTATTATTGAGCATTTAAAGGATCAGTCTGGTGATCAAATTTGAGTCAACAGTCTGAATGAATCCTCCTTCGGCTGTGTCACACTAACAGTTCCAGTTAAAGACAGCTGTGTGTGTTTTGTGTGTGAGGCTGAGGTACCTCCATGGGATACTGCTCCCCGTCGATGGTGTGTTCGGAGCCGGGCCCCCCGTTGCTGCCCCAGTGCAGGTGGAACTGCACAGCTTTGTAGCTGGTCGGCAGGCCTCCACCCGAGATGGTGCTGAGGTGAGGAACACCAACCTGAACTGGAGTGGACACACACACACACACACAATGTCAGCTTCAGAGAACTGGTGGCTATTTGATGCTTAACGGACATTATGCTCACCTGAGTGTCCGTTGTTCTTGATGGTGCCTCTTAAGATCTGCTGGTAGTTGCTGAACTCAAAAGGTGTCAGACGCTCGTCCTTCAAACTCTTCCTGGTGACAACGTTGATGGGTGACTGGTATTTTCCGTCGCAGTCGCTGCTTACGTGGTTCCATTTGTCTGGTGCTAAAAACAAAACAACAATGAACACCAGAGCTGAAGGAGCTGAGGACAGCTTACCGTCCAGTGTACTTCATGATTAAAATGATTACTGCTTACTGTTGCACTGATGATCACAGCTGAACTGGGACTGATAGCACCAGTCTGAAACACAAGACAAGGTTAGGTCACTAGTGAAAATACACAAGCACACACTCGATGCTAATGACATTAGATTGTATGTGCATTTACACACGTGTCTTTATGCAAACACTGAATTGTTCTCATGTTGATTTAAGTCCGCTGTTATTTCCCGGCCATACAAAACTCCTCATTCACAGGAATTGTCTTCCTATTCACAAAAAAGTGAGGATTGTGCTTTATCTTTCCATGCTATCAGAATAAACACAGGGCCAATCTTTTGCATCAGCGAGGCCACATTCTCACATGTTTGCTAGCGTGTTTATTAATATTTCACAATTCGTTTGAATGTTTCCCCCCGTACTGTGAGACAAATATCTGCTGCTATCTCACAAATCAAATATTTATGAAAACACACATGCCATTGAAAAAATACCAGGAGGGTCTCCCACTTTGAAACTAGAATTGTATGAGGACTTCTCCCGGTGTTTGTGAAGGAAGTCAGTGCTTGGTTTCTCTTCCCTGTGAGACTTTTCCTCCTGCTCGGGCAGGATAATGGGAACTGAAAATAAACCTGGGACAAACATTTGGAGAGGCTCAGAGTGTATTCAGTGGAGCACCCATTCAATCCCAATAGATAACGCGAGGCGCTCCTGTTTTGGATGTTAAAAAAAAGTTCAGGTAAAATCAGTGTCATTATAGCATGTTGAACGTTAAATATTTTGTTCCATAATATTAATTACAAGTTTAGCTGAATAACATTTGATAATTGTGATAATAAAGCTTGTCAGCTATTAGAAGATGCTGTTAAAGCAGAAATGCTCTCATACTACAGTCAAATAAAACGTTTTAATATATGATTTTAGTAGAAATATATTATATCCATGAATCATAATCGCTTGTTTGCCTCACAGCCAATCAAATCTCTGTCCGCACAACTCTCGACCAATCACAGCCGGCCCTCGATGTTTCGCACGGCGCTGGACCCAATGAACAATATGAATGTGACTGAGAGTCAACTGAGGAAACAGTCGAGAAGAAAACAAAAGACTACCACAGAAAAACAAACAGGTTAATTCGGCCGGCATGTCGCCCAGGACACGTCGCTTCATTGTTGTTGTTTTTTTACCCCGGAGCTTTACAACCGACCCTTGAACGCAACGGGGACATTTATAAAACATTAGGAGAGTCTAATAGCTAGTTGAATACCTCCTATCTGTCTTGCTTATTCTATGGGACTTTGGCATCATGAGCACTTAACAGGATAAAGTTAACGAGTATTGTCACATTTTAAAGACACGAGTTGTATTTGGGATTCACGGGAAAACGTTAATGTCGCTCGCAGATGTGCGCGCAGATATGAGGACTAATAACTGAGCACTGATAGTTTTCAGTCAAAGCTGCATTCAGATGTAAAAATCGGTTTGAGACATGGATCCTAATAATATTAGAGATAATAAAGGTTGTTTTGTTTTTTTAATCTAACGCCTCCCAGACATTAGCGGCGCGCAGCTCGACGCGCCTCCCTGCTGCAGCGGGGACGCAAACGTCTGTCATTGGCTCAGCGTGGACCCGAGCAGGTGCACGAGACAGAGGGAGAGAGGGAGGGAAACAGACAGGCAGAGAGACAGACAGGGAGAGAGACGGAGAGAATAGCAGCTCGGGGAGGTCTGCTGCTCTTCTGTCTTTGGATCAGCTCAACACTCAGATACAGACTCGGATGTCCTCTCGCTCTTGAGGACGGAGCTCAGTGTTCGAGGCGCAGATGACTGCGGGGACACACAGAGGACATCCCGGTGTGTCCCAGCAGTGTGATGGACAGGGCAGGTGTGTGTGGAAGCGTGTCGCAGTTCTGGTACTTTGGTCTGAGGAGCTGGAGTTCGGTCCTGCTGGTCTGTCCCCTCTTAGATTATTTGGATTCCGCAATATATCATCTTTATAATTGAATAAAGTGACCAGCGCGGGAGGTGAAAACAACTTCACAGAGCTAAGATATTTAATAAGCTATGTTATTTATTCATAACCATGTTTGGATTTAAATGCATCCACATATTAGTGTCCCATGAATCCCGCACTTGCCTTTGAGACAGCGGTCTAATAAATTGTGCTGTTTGATCAACGATATAAAATAATAATGTAAAATATAAAAGCAAATATTGTATTTCCTAATAGACTTTTTTTCCCTACATAGCCATATAATATAGGAACATTTATTCAGCTTATTGTCCCATTTCTTCCCATAATATCTGTAAGTGAAAGGTACCATGAAAGTGCCCAGTAGTTTCAGGTGATCTGCATCAGAATAGAAGGAGACTCACCTCCAGCCCCCGTGCAGATGGTCCAGAAGGATGCCAGGACAGCGGGCACGACGAGATGCTGCATCCTGAAGAAGCGTCTGTGACTCGATGGAGGGATGGCAACACAATGACTTGTTTTTTACCAATGTGATCGCATTCTTGGGGGGGCTCTTATACTTATGTATCACCATGCCCCACAGGAAAGACAGAGTGTGGCCCCTCCCACTTCGGGTATCGCCTCTAATAACGTTCTTCACTGATCTGCACGGGGAGATTCAAAGGGGCTCCTGGTGTGCAGAAACCAACTCTGATGCCACTGCAAGAAGTGCTGTCGTGGTGTTGATAGGCAAACACTTGCTGATGATGTGAGAGGAATCAGAGGGAGCAGCAGCTAATTTATCCACAGGTAACTCAAAGTGGCCCCCAGAGGAGACAGAGAGACCCTCTGGATGTTTGGGGTTAATTCATTCACACTTTTAGTTCCATATTTCTTTCAGGCTATATAATGTTGACACTAAGTGAAATATTCAAACTCAGGATAACATATTTTCTAATGTTCACATCATTTAATCAGATATATACATGCATATATTGGGGGGGGCAGTGGGGATTTATATAGAAAATAAAAAGAACTAAGACATGACAGGCAACCAAACAATGCTGAATAATCATTAGAAAAGGATCATAGTCGTAACTGAACTTCACTTATTGCAAGTCAATCAAAGCTAAGATCAGCTGTCACAGCTAAGTTACTTCCAGAGTTATTTAGCTCACACGCGTATTCAGTTATCTAATGAATAAGATATTATTGTAAAAATAAAAAAAAGGAATAAAAAGTTCATACCATGTGTTGGGGAGTTTTTTAAATATTTTAGAATGGCAGGAAGTGACATTACAAATTCCTTTTAGGGGGGAAAGATGTGCCCCGTCTTCATCCCGACTCCTTGAGACAGAACGATGCACGCACACACCTTCACCTGGGATCTGCACGTCTGATAGAAGGAATCAGAGGAAATCTTTAAAAAGGTGTATTTTCCGGCCCAGTTCACCCTGTCCATAAAAACCTGTCCAGTCAGTGAAAGCTTTGCAAAAAATCTCAACATTTCTCTCCCAACTTTTGCCCAGAAAAGTTGGAGCTGTCACCTTTATTTTTATTCAGCGGGCTGAAAACCTGGAATACCCTCTGCTTGAATTATTGATCATGCTGAGTGAGTACAGTGAGGAACTTTTGCAGAAGTTCTTCCAAAAAAACATGAATTAGCTTGTGTTGCTCTTCCTGGACACTTTTATCTGCAAGACTGAAAGGCCGGACGAGGTAATGAACAGTGTGTCAAGGTTTTCTCAATATAGCTTGTGTCCATGTAGGAAGTATTCAATACAAGTGGAGTATTACTGTATGCATGTATTGCATTTTGCATTTTTAAAACTTGTTCAGACTGAGGAAATGACTGTTGTTTGGTATCAGAAAGGACCTTCACTCATCTTTTATGTGAGGAAAGGGAGTAATGAAGTGATCCAGACCAGTGAAATCATGAAATGCTTTCTTGATTTGATTTGCTGAATGTGACGGACCTGCTGCAGAGGAATCACTGTGTTTCTCTTGAGGAAGAAGCGCCACCTGGTGGACAAATAGAAGCATCAATGTTCTTCTATTATTCTTCAGGTTGTTTTAATATAATCCATCAGTACTCAGTACAGTTGTTTATTCACCTGACTATTCAAGCTTCCCTGCAGGAGGATTTGAGTCCAACACTAGTAGCCTGTTCTCACATGCAGCTGCAGTGTGATGTGGAAGAACTCAGAATAGACTTCACAGTGAAGTAGGAGACATCTCATGTCCAGCAGCTTACTTTTGATGACATAACATATTTTCTATAAAATTAACTTAAGAAATAAAGTTATATTAATTATGCATAGTGGACTGAGTATGTATTATATCCCTAATGTATAAATGATGTGTGAGCAGTTTTAATGTGGTTGAATCAAATTTTAACAATTCAAGTTAATATTTAGTTGTTAAATATACCGTTTATCAATGTCTGACATTTAATGGACCTATAAGAAAAACAGAATAATTACCTCGGCAATATGCTTGAAGGAACAAAAGCACTCAAGTGTTCAGAATTGTACCTCACTGCCGTGTTCGAGTTCATGTTAATATGTATCTTCACTCTATTTAGATAAAGTTTCAGAAAGCTCAGCCAGACTCTTCAGAGCAGAAAAGGTTGCTGCCACAATTGAAAGTGCAGGCGAGCAATAAATGACAGGTTCATTTACAGAAACAGACCTGAAAATAAACAATGAACAAAAGTAAAAACATGTAAATTAAGTAATATGTTCAAAGTGAATAAATGTGATTGTCATTTTCGAGTTGTAAATGCGGGCAAACAGGCGAGCCTCGAACTATCACATCTCCTAACACCTTTGTATTTTCAGAGGTGACAGTAAGTCACTGTGGCATGAAGGAGCTTCAGCTGTCTGCTGGAGCTGCTCCTCCACAGGGTCTCCGTCTCTACGATGCTCCTCACCCGGCAGCGGCAGCAATAATGGGACGCTACACGAGAGCTGGTACATCCCATCGTGTAGGGACATGAAAGCTTTTGATAATAGGTGAGTATCGGCATGTACATCGACATGTAGATTGTGTTTCACTCTCTGGATCAAGTGAGCATTTCTTCTCACAATAGAAGTGGAAATCCAAACTTTCTGGTGATATGTTGCCCCCTGTTGGCTTGAAGTGTAAATCATGGTTGAGTGCAAAATATGAAGCACTAGCTTGTTTATTATGGAACCAAGACGTACCTGAAATGTTAATCTTTTCTGAAGATGATAGATTATCTCGTTATCACAAGACAACGGTATTAAAAGTCAAGTACGTCCGTATTGTGGAGTGCAAATAAAAAACTTCAACATTTTCCAGAGCAGAAAGCAAATAAGGAAGCCGGGAAACAGATGCATGATATAATCTTTTATCTTAACCCATGGGATTTAACTTTTACAGTGCATTTCTTTACAACAAGTACTCATTAAGTGACAGGTTTTGGCCACCACTACGGATCATATAACTATGTTACATCTCTGAGTTCCTCCTTAGAGAATTTGACTTCATGAACACCATGTGAAAAAAATTCCCAATTATTAGACAATGGATAAGCACACGAGTTAACTGAATCAGTGACGTCTGATCATTGAAATGATAAGCCTCATTATCAAGCTGAACCATCTGTTCATCTCTAGTTGTGTCAGTTTTAAGCAGCTAAATATTTGTACCATTTAAAGAAATAGGAGTCTTATGATAAACCTGCTGCCGTCAGTTAGAAAGAAAAACTTTGAAAAAAAAGACAAGATTAAACAAAATATGGCACTATTGTCAAGGAATAATCGGTCAACAAAAACACATTTTTTGAGGGGATTGTGGCCAAACTCCCCCGAACAGAAAAGGAAACGAGCATTTTGTTCAGTCTTTTCAAGAGCAGCGCCAGTGAACAATCTGAATAGGAGTCAAACAGAGGACCAAGCTTTATGCAGTCAAGCCATTCATTCATAAGCATCTCAGTAGAAAACCTTGCTTGAGTTCCCTCAGTCACATCACAGAATACCCACAGTGCATCTCATCGAATCAGAAGACATCACAGAAACCTGCCGTGTCCCAACATCTTCGCTCTCTTCCTCATAACATATCAAGCACATGTCCCACAAAACAAACGATACGCAGCATTGCATCAGTCTGTCCACACAGAAATGTGGCTGTACTGGAGGAAAGCATTGATAAAGACAGAACCACATTGACTGTGCATATACATAATTCTGAATACACGTTGCAGCAATGAACACATATACGACCCACCAAATGTCACATCAACATGAACTCGATCCAGTTTCCCCTTAACATTTTACATTCAGGCTCCAAGAAAAAGATGCGATGGCAGAGTTAACAGCAGATTTCTCCCTTTTTCTCAGTTTGGTCTCAGATTCCCTCAAATACGACAGCTAGAAGTGCACAAAATAAGAATACAAAATTAGACTTTTAAATACTGTAGCAGCAATTATTTTCTTTAAAGTTTAAAGCCTCCAGTAGTACAGGTAAAGGCTTTGCAGTCCCCGACACGCGAACGGAGATTGTCCTCTGAAGTGCGAGACAGTGTCTATACAGAGGGTGCAGGTGTTTGGTACTAAAGGTGTTTGACCTTGCTGGGGTGGACAGGCTTGAGACGTGTAGCAGAAAGGGCACCGCTAGAGGACTCAGCGGGACGCTGCAGTGCTCCAGGCTGAAACTGTCTTTGGACAGAAGGGTTTGGTTCTGCAGGGAGACGCCCCCTGCTGCCACACCTCTTCTTTCTCTTCTCCACCACTCACACCACCTCAAAGTGCTTCTCAGTTTGCAAACTGAGCCTCCCAAAAAGTAACAATGCTTCCCATCTTCCCATCTTCCACCCACCCCCCCTTTCAGCCAAAACCACAGCAATTTGGCGACAACGGGGCAATCGGGACATCAGTCCAAACGACTGAGCCAGAGTGGACGCTACATGACGCTTCTCTCAACTGGAGGCTGTGGCTATGGCCTTTTTGAGCTGCTGGCTGCGGATCTCGCGAGTGCGGGACAACAGGAGCAGGTCGTGGCAGATGTTGCAGACCAACACCGGGTCATACAACTGCTGGTCTGGGATGGGAAGCTTCAGATGACAACAGTCTTTACAGAACACATTGCCACAGTTCCTGCGGGTGGAGAGCACATAGACATTTTATTAGTAAAGGAGCAATCCTGCTTTTATTTGTTGACGGACGAACAAAAAAATCTGACGTAGAGAAAAAGCACAGGAATATAACAATTTAGAGCAAAACTCTGTTTTAACATAAGTTAAAGTAGGATGGTAAGTCCTCATCAATCACTGAATGGTTGTTCAAATGTAAAGTCAAACGTTTCTGAAGCACCTTCAAGTAAACATTTTTTGCATTTGGACTTGAATGCAGCTAATAATTAGCAACATGTATTGTAGCTCACATTTTGTCGGAGCATCGTCAGAGTGATGCTCTGTCTGTGAATATAATCATTATCATTTAGGACAACTGTCTCAGCGTGAATCCTGCTGGACGGGTGTAGAAAGCTTCGTTGGTTGGCTCATAAATATAACACGAGGCGTGTCTTTGAACTGCAGGCTGCTTCACTGGCAAAATCACACTGATGCAAGAATATAAACAGGGAAATAAACTCTCCAACTAATGATTTCATCTGAATCAGTTAACACACAAATCTGGTGTTTAAAGCAATTCATGACTTAGCTGCCTATGAGAGGAGTATATGGAGATATCAGGGACCAATAGTTTAGGGTTTATTCACTTTCTTACAAAGTAATAAGATTGAATAACACTCCGATGCCAGCGAACGGTTATCTTAGCTTATCATTAAACCTTTACAGAGGGGGAACAGTTAGCCTGGCTCTGTCCAAAATGTAATAACATGTACCTACCAGCAAAGAGACAGTTGATGCTGGTCAAGAAATAGTCTTGCACATATTCACCACATACCACAGAAGGTATTTAAGGATTAGTGGGCGGCTCCAAACCCAATTATTTAGTTGTATTTAGGATTGAACAAAGGGTTTATACATGGTGTATTTCATTAAGTCATTTCTTTACAACCTTTTCCATTTTGTTAGAAAATGTCATATTTTCTTTGTTCTTGTGTTGATTATAGTCAGACAACCGTGGTGAAGCCCCACCTGCAGTGGTGACGTCTCTTGGCTATCCAGAACTCACAGTCACAGTTGAAACAATGGGAGGCCATGTGGTCGGGCACCCACCTCGTGACCTACACACACACACACACACCAACACATCTCCATGAAAACAGTGTTTGGTAATAAGAGGTGCTCCAAGCCATAGAAGTGAAGGGGAAGAAAGGGGGAAATAGAAGAGACAGATGCTAGATGATGAAACTCTAAGAAGGTTGCTGACCTCTGTGTCCTTCGGCTCCACTCGATCCCAGCTGCCCTCGGACAGACGGTCTTCACTGTGGGTGGACAGAGAGTCCTCCTCGTTGCTGTTGTCTGACTCCCGCAGACACGTCTGAACAAAGAAGAAAGACAGGGGTAAACACTGCATTTAACACTACAGTAAGACATAAGCTTTGTGTTGCTGTCTGCTTTCAATAATAATGGAAAAAGCTACTAACAATGTCGTCCTCATAGTCAATGTCGGGCTCCGAGGGAGGGGCGTCGTACTGTTTACTTTCCAGTCTCATCTGCAGCTGCCGCACCTGCTGCCGCAGCACCTCCACCTCCTGTTTGTAGCCAGCCTCGATCTGCCGCAGTCTTTGCTGCACGGCGTCCATGGGCACCGGCAGCCCGTCGTCATCGAGGTAAGTTGGAGCGTGGGTTGGAGGAGGGGTGCTGGAAGCTGAGGCTGAGGGGTACGACACAGGCAGAAGCTGACGGCCTAACATGGCGTAGCCGTTGAGGGCCTGGGCAGCAGAGGCAGCGGTTGCATTCATGCCGTTGTAGCTGGGACTCCTGGTACCAGTCGGACATCCGGGCTGAACAGTGCTGCTCGGACAACAAAGAGCCTCCCTGCGGCAGCACTGGGAACTGTTGGTGATGGCGAAGCCCTGAGAGCGGAGCAGCTTACAGGCAAGCCGGCGGCTCTGGTAAGTGTTTTGCTGCAAAGCCCGGCTGATGCCAGAGTGAGTGGCACTGCTGCAGGCGGACTGGACAAGGCCCTGGACACTCTCCCAGTGGGACCCAAACATGGAAAGGTCTGAGAGATGGCTCTGGGAGATAAGATGGCGAGCCGCTCCCTGGATGGTGTCTACAGGAGCAACCGCTAAGACGGGCTCTCTTCGTTTAACTACATCTGTCTTCATGTCTTCTTTGTGGGGTTGAACTTGTAGATGTGACTCCAGCTGGTCCTCATCAACTAAATGTTTCTGGATATCATCCGTCCTCTCTGTGGGAGGCAGGACGGGGGGAAACTCCCCGTCGTCTGTAAGAGTCTCGGTGGACTCGTCCATGGGAACCAATGAGGCTAGTGGCTTCAGAACCAGTGGTTCTTCAGATTCAGGGACGACATTTTCCTGGTTGTCAAGCAGGGCGGTGGGTGTGGTGGCTGCAGTTTGTGTGCTATTGCAGGGCAGAGGTAAGCACGGCTTTGATTCATTAATGGGTGACGTGGTGCTTTCAGCAGTCCTACAGGGGCTGTCATGGTCCAGCAGAGGTGGCAGGAGTGGAGGTTTAGTGATCAAAGCTTGTTGGAGGACTGGAGCAGGGAGGGGAGTATGAGTGAGAATTACATCCGTACTGAGGGTGACAGGGGGAAGTGGCAGAGAGGGCAGGGGCTGAGTGGTGAGACAGGGCTCCTCCAGTGTGTCTTCACAGATGTTTGCAGCCGAGCAATCCCCTGCGGTCGTGGCAGAACTATGGTCTGGGGGTTCCCCATCACCTCCGTCAGGTATGACCAGGTCAGAGCCGTCTACTGAGACACCTTCCGTGGCGGGCGGGTTCTCAAGAGCAGAGTGCTCCTCCTGACAATGCTTATTGAGATTGGGGTCGCTGGACGTTCGTGTCAGAGGCACTCCGTTGTCAAAAGCTGACAGCAGATTGTCCATGGAGCGGGTCTTAGGAAGCCTGGAAAGAAGAAAACATAATTTCTTCATTAAATATACAAGAATAGCAAAGATACAATTCTCCATTTGAGGCTGCAGAGGGCAGTCTGACACTGTGAAGGAGAATTCATGTAAATCAAAAACAGTAAGTACACATGGAAATAGATCAAATTTACATTAAACATACCTGTCTAGTGAACGGGAGGTGAGTTCCTCTCCCGATAGACCTGGCGGAAGGTAGAGCTCCATAGAATCGTCCACCGCGGTGCAGGGGGAGGAAGTGGGCAGGTAGACGGATGTCCACAGCTGTAATGCCCGTGTGTGGCAGACAGGCTGCAGCACCTGGCACACAAACAGTGGCAAGGACAACCTTAAGTCATCCATCAACAATAATGACTTGTGTATTCATTTATCAGAGGTGTAACTATCACAGCAGTGTTTCACATCTGCCTTTTGTCCACAGAGGATCATAACGGGTGGTGGGATAGGTTCAGTCATCAAAGTAATGCTTTAAGAGACAGTCGGGATCATATCATGCATTAGTCATCAATCATTTACTCTGAGGATCCGACCGAAGTCTCCTTTCACTTGTCACCTGACTCCACAATAACAGAGGCTCATTGGCTCACAGTAGGACCGTCATCTTCAGTGATTTTAATAGGTAACTTAAGTACAAAAGCTTGAGTAATACAGTACAAACGGCTGTGTACCATATCATGACTGGGGATGTAGAGGAAGTTCTGGAAGTTCTTGTTTCCTGTGCGCAGCAGAGACCACACAGAGCAAGTACGTTTGTAGATGTTTCTCGCCTCCCTCTCACGACCGTTGTTACACAAGAACGTGCCGTAGAGACACGAGTACGTATGTTGCACCAACTTGACCTGCACCATGTGGAAGAAGAAAACACAAGTCAGTTTACAATCACTACGATTTAAAATGTTTCTGATTGGAAAGATCTCTTTCTCATCTTCGTCTTCCTATTAATTAATGGAAGACAGATGTATGGAAAGCTGTATGTGAGAAACAACCACCCACCAGGAAGGCCTCGTTGAACTCAAACAGGCAGGGGAACTGTTTGAGCAGCTGGTGAACACAGTCCAGCCATTGCAGGAAGACGGGACACTGCTCGCTAACATCATCAGAGTTCTCCTGGTGGCCGCAGCGGTCCCCAAACTTATGACCGTAGTCCAACCACTCGGTCTCTACAAGCACTTGGAAACCCTGCGGACAATACGGTAGTCAGCACTGGCGGGAAAAATATATTGGCAAAAAATTCAACAAATCTTAGTATTTGCATCCTGTGTGCTGCAGGTTGCTGATGTCAAACAACATTCTCAGATAGATGCATTATTCATTCCCACTCTTCTCTGTATTTCTGCATAAAGAAAAACATGCAGACTCCCACCTCTAATGTTCTGTAGTAGGGATCTAGCAGGATCTTGGCGAGGGCTACAATCTGAGGTGTGCGATCCCAACCATCTGAACAGTGTACCAGGACAGGGCGGCCTTCTCTCTCTACTGCTGAACACACCAGAGTGGACGCCTTGAGCATGACAGACAGGTGCTGTAGCCAACGGGTGCTCTCCAGAGCTGAAAGCCAGCTAGATAAACACAGGAGGCAGATTACATCACTGTTAGAAAGTTTAAATAAACTGATTAAGTAAATCAATATAGAAGCTGTTCCAGGTTGAAATTATATCTATATACATAGTTATAGATATATCAGCTCAGGTTCACTCAGGGTTAAACTCCACTGGGTTATTAGGCTGACGGTGTCAGGGTGAGGCAGCCTCTGACCTACATGTCTGGAAACCTCCCTATGTCAATAAACACATGCCGCAGAGCAACAACAAGCCTTAAAGTGACATGATGGGACTTCACAGCTGCTGGGCACTGATGTAAAGACAACCAAACAGAGTAGAATTCACAGTTATTGATGTAAACACTAATAAAAAACACATCTGGCCTACTGTAAACATGCTGCACATGTAAACACTGAATCAAACGTAAACACGTATCCAATGTCTGTGTGCACAGACAGACAGTTGGCTCGCACAGTAGGAATGGCACTGGACTGTGGCAGCTTTCCAATCCCGGTGTGGTGTTGCCTTCCTGTGGGGTGTGGCCATTCAAACCGGGGAGGGAGAGGGAGAGGGAGACAGACGAGGGCAGAGCTGCTCAGAGAGATAGGTCGAACAGATCAACTTACTTTCCTGGATCTGGGATCTGACTGCAGACAGTCCTCAGAGCCTGAAAGCTGTTCCTGATGGCGTGGATGTTGGCCATTCCCATGAACATCACCTCGCAGTTGGGGTAGTACTCTAAACACAAAAAAAAAAACTCTCATGAAGGTCATGATTAGGAATAACACAACACCTTGATGTTTTAACGACCAACTTCATCTTGAAATTTCACCTCCAAACAGACTAAGACAGATCCAATGGCTTTCTAGCACAGAGAGAAGGTAAAATGTTTTTAGGTGATACAGTTGAGAATTTTTCAAGCATGTGAAAGAGCTCGGAGTCCAATGAACAACAACAGAGTCTCTACACCAGTACTGAAAAATTGCAACCAGCTGCGGTGTCGGTGTGCAATTTGATCTGGGCTCTGTATAGTGCCTGAAAACCTGGTTGATTAATGTGGTCAGCAAAACCAAAATAGAAGCTTGTGTTTGTGTCAACGCACCTGACATCATTTCTATTTTAATGCAGATTAACTTTATATAACAAGTCTTCCTTTGACATCTGCGCATTATAATGCTGTTGGTTATAATATGTCAACATTAGAGTGACGACAACTGTTGTAGCGTTCTTTGAATTAGTGTTTGTATTATTTATTCTCTAATCGTAAGAAATATTACTTTCATTTGAACAGCAATGCTAAGGAAACTAATGCTCTATTATACCACCGTTATTATATCATCCTTTAAAAGTCAGTCGACATCTGAAACCTACCTTCACATTCGCAGCCTCCACCCTTGGCTCGGTTAGCCACTGCAGCGGTGTACGAGCGAGCGTCCAGAATCAGCAGCTTCTGTGGTACAGTGTTGTCATCACAGTTTGAACCGCCCGTCAGAGAGGAGTCTGGTGACCCAAGATAGAGAGGAATTCAATTAAAATATGAATCGTGAATCAAACTGCTGGGATAAGAAGAGAGGAAAAGTATAAAAGGAGAAATAGGGACTCCGAGAAGTGCTTGGAAACATGATTTACAGATACTGACTTCAATTTTATCCAACAAAAAATGAATATCTCCTCCTGATGGCACAACCATAGCGATGCTTTTGGTTATGTTATGGAATTTTATATCTCTACAGTTCAAGAGGAGGGTCGATTGGGAAGAATCTGGCCTTTGAGGTCAATACAGGGCAATTAATAAATCTCAGATTGCACGACGCTGTCTGCCTGTTTGATCTCAACAACTCAGATGTTTGGAGACACAAGTAGCCACTCAGATCAGAGGAGAAGCGTTGCTATGGCAACCAAGGGCAGAGGCGATGGCTACTTTATTCCCCCGACACCAGACGTAAGCTGAAGAAGCGCAGTTTTGCCAACAAAGTTAGATATGATGTCTCCAGATCGGAATGTGTGGACGATATCCTAAACTATAATTGGTAAACATGATTCCTTGTTTGGGGGACGAATGCTTGCTATGTTTGCTCTCTGTGTTGTGCCGCCACAGACACATCATGTTGCTGATTAAAGCCCCTTTCATGCTTGCATTTCAAATATAAAATGTCAAACATACAGGCACAATCTCAGAAGAAATATGCATAAAAACAAAATGAAAACAAGACTGACAAAGATGTGAAGGTTGCTCTTGCAGTTGGCCATGAGGGAGTAATAATGGAAATTATTTTCTTCCTATCGAGTCTGAGGGACAAGATAAACCCTAGTTTGTTTACATTCTTGGCGGCTGCAGTACTCTAACAATACACGGATAAAGACATTTAAATTTTACCAAAATCAGATTCGGAGGAGTCAGAAGTTTCCCCGCGTTGCCGACAGGTCTGTGCTCCACAGGAACTCTTTGCTCCTGCATCCATTTGACAGGCCTTGGCAATGGACGTTACCAAGTACTCATCATCTGTGTTCCTCCAGCCCCACCAGCTGATCTCAGGCTGGCTGCAACGTGCGATCACCACCCCGTTCTTCTGGTGCCTATCATTCAAGGTTATGGAGACATTTAACACAGTTACAGACGACAGTTATTGAAAAAGTCTGAATAATAGAAAAGTCAAATGCTCTGGTGCAAATTAGAGAGATTGTGGGATACTGTGTTTACAGCTGTGTGTCAGTAAACCCACCTGTACACCACCACAGGGATCCTCTTCCAGGATCTGAAAGAAGCCACATTCTCCAGTTCCTTGTCAGTGATCCATATTGGAACCAGAAGCTTCTGTGGGTAGCTGGAGCACAGCCTGAGGACAGAGGACAAGAGACATTTATAGGAGGACTAAGTGCAGTATATAACATTGCATTATACAGCCAGCACACAAGGAGAGGACTCAGTGATCTCTGCCAGCAAGGACAGTCTGATAATGCAGAGAGAGAAAATAATCCCAAGATGAAATAGAGCTTTGAGCTGCAGCAAACGCACATTCCTACAAATACACAAATGTTCTGGTTTTCAGGGTCACTACTGCATCAAGAATCCTCCGTTTCGGCGGAGTACAGATGATGAAGTGCTATTGCCTGACTCATCTGTCTCTGCACCCCCTCCCATCACACCTTCAATTTCTAGTCACCTGCTGACTATATAAAGGAGGAAGGGGGAGACAGAGACAGAGACAGAGACGTTGTGTGTGTGTGTGTAGGTGTGTGTTTGCATGCATGCATGTGTGTGTGTTTGTTAGGTAAAGTGGAATACTGTGCTGAGTCATGGGCCTCAGCAGGCTGCAGCTTGTTTAATTAGCCCGATGTCCTGAGTGTCTATCTCCCTCAGCAGGGTGTGCTCTTGTGAGCCCTACGAGCACAATGACCATATTTTGCTGCATTTATTTGCCCAGGCATAAAAGGGACACAATAATCTGATACACAAGCACATAGACACACAAGTGCACCGCATCGTTTCTGCTCGAGTGACGACTAAAATGGCAGTTGTATGCATGTGCAGTCCTGTAGGGTTGAAGGAAGCCTCTGGGAACGTTGTACGTTCCTGTAAACATCTTCAATTCACAGCATTTAAATGGATTAAAATATCAACTTTGACTCACGGAAAAGTGTGTCACATGTCAATAGTGAATCCAAGTTGACTACAGCTGCTGCAGTGCAAAAACACACGTCCAACCATCTTTCAAGCCATTACTTGACCTAAAATGAATGTTTCAAATTTCAAATCAAACCTCATGTCCTGCAAATTCTAGGCCCTAAAGTGGCTTTGCCAGTCAACACAGACTTAGAAAGCCCATTTCCTGACCAAGCTTAGACATGGAGTGCGAAGACGTACCAACTCACACACGTATAATCTATTCAGTTTGGTGACATTGCGGTACTCTTTATGGTGATAGTACTTACAGTACTTTCACTATAGTATTGTAAAGTTCCGTACAGTCATCTCTCAGGACAAAGGTGCTCATGGTAAAACATGTGACCTACTTGAAGTTGCAGTTTATGTCTGACACTCTCCAGACATTCTGTGTGTCAAAGCCCATCCTCTTGACCTCTATTTCCATTCT
>CAAKHC010010778.1:59826-93432 GCA_901007825.1 Macroramphosus scolopax
GCCTATTCCTGGTTGTCAGCCAGTCTCTTCCTGGTTGTCACTGGTTTCGCCAGAGTAGATAGTTCTTAGATACATCTTTCGATGCACCTGAACACATCATCAGTGATGTAACCTGGTGTCCTTAGCCCTAAAGTAGCTTTGCCAGTCAACACAGACTTAGAGAGCCCATTTCCTGACCAAGCTTAGACATGGAGTGCGAAGACGCACCAACTCACACACGTATAATCTATTCACTTTGGTGACATTGCGGTACTCTTTATGGTGATAGTACTTACAGTACTTTCACTATAGTATTGTAAAGTTTTGTACAGTCATCTGTCGGGACAAAGGTGTGAATGGTAAAACATGTGACCTACTTGAAGTTGCAGTTTATGTCTGACACTCTCCAGACATTCTGTGTGTCAAAGCCCATCCTCTTGACCTCTATTTCCATTCTCTGACGTACATGATCACCTGCAGAGTCAACACAAAGAACAAGGGTAAGCATCTTCTAACAATCTCAGAGGCCTAATTGTTCTCAAACTTTGGTGTAAAGTTCAGTCTTTATTTGGACTGGTGTGGGTGTGACCTGGGCGACAGAGATGAACATGCTGGTCCTCGTCATCAGCGCTGCCTCCTAGACACCACGCATGATATGCCAGAGCAAACAGGTCCTCCAGCCTGGACGGGTGAGCTATGGCCCGGGTCAGACGCTTGACCCACTCCTGGCACTGCTTGAATGTTGCAAAGTGACATCTGGGGAGAACGGAGAGTAAAGATTAGAAAGATTGCAGAGATCCAGAATCAGAATACATTTTTCATACATCGGGGATTGATAATAGGAGGCCAATTCCTCCAGATGTGCAGTGATTTTCCAGTCATTACACAGAGGCATTAATATAGCTGCTTAATGATGAGGAACCAAGATGCCACTGGAACATCTGCTGCTAAAAATTTGCACTTCACAATGACAAGTTTACAGGTGCCCATGGACAACACAATTATAGTCTGCTGTGAAACAAACGTGGGCCTTGGTCTTATTTTCTGCTCTATTTGGGAAATTACATCAACAAAATCACCAATTACACAAACTTCAATTCAACAAATGCTACGGAGCGAACACGGATCAAAGAGTTCAAAGAACAACCTGCAATCATCCTTATTTTAATCTGTGTTCAATAAACCATTAGTGGTATCAACTGCCTTGTTTGTAGAATTGGAAGATAATTACCAAGACGTCCTATGTTATTATGTCCAAACAGAGGAATCATAAATAGGAAAATAAATAATCATCTGACAAATGACGCATCTTATTCTATTAACACCTCAGTGTATTGTTGTATTTGTATTTCCATTCTATAACTTCACACAAAAAGCGACACCCCTGTTGAACTGTGAGGTCCAAGGACAAAACCTCCACATTCACGAATGGCATTAATTCAGGATGAGAGGTGAGCTTAGAGCACCTGAGCTGGAATTATGTTGACGTAATTTCTATAAATGCAAAAGTTGTAACTGCAGCCAGGCAAAACCCAAATATTCTTCATTCAAAAAGAGAACCAGAGCACTGTGCTGACTGCGGTCTGACGACTTAATACAATGTCTTAAGCGTGTGAGTGATTCCCCCCCCCCTCCCTCTTTACCTGACAACTTTGGAGTCTTTGCAGATAATGTGCAGCTGGAACATATCCCTGCTCTCCACGCTATCTATCAGCCTGAGAGGCACCTGTAGGGGGAGACAGAGAGTATCTATGATCCTGATGTCCTGCTGATAGAGCAGACTGCACATCTGCAGAGGTTACCACCCTCTGGTCTCGTCGAGACTGATTCCAGGCTGGACAGGTTCTATCTCACTGTAGAGGACAAGAGGGCCTTTCATATTTTCCGGAGACCTGTGTTATGATGCAAAACAGCTATAAACTTGGCTTTGTCCTCAGGATTTGGCACTATTAGCTTTGACGAAATAATATGGACAGAGGTGTTAATGAAGGCACTGCCAATATCAACAAAATCGCCCACTGAACTTTGTTCACTTTAAAGAATGAGAAATAAGGACTTTTTAATATGTTATGGCAGAAAACATTTAGTATTGAGGTCAGCCAGCATAATGCATTAGAGTAACTGAGCATGGTGCTTTCACAGAAAATCATTATAACCCAGTGTTATTGCTTAGTTGAGTATAAAGCAAAATGTTTCTGCAGGGCACTGAAATCGTGCAGACGAGATAATAAAGCTGTCTAGACTGTGGCAGAGGGTGGCGTCTAATCATATGGTACTCACAGATATTTCACTGTCCACACCTAGGGAGGTCTAAAACACAGTGACAGAATGGAGTACACACAGAGGGAGGGACAGAGGGAGGGAAGACACAAGACAGGAGGAAATGGAAAAACGATTAAACCAAAAAATTCAGCGGACAAAAGAAAATGAAGAGTTAAGAGGGAAAGAAAACATCAATGAGGCTGAAAGATAAAAGATAACTGAGTTGATCATGCAGTGTACTACTTACAGCATGACCTAGCCAAATTGAAATCATGGAGAGAAAGACAAACATGTATGGGAGCAAAGGGCAAGAAAACAGCTTAGAAGTAAGAGGATGAATTGTGAAGGGGATTGTGGGTGAAAAGTTGTGACCTTTGGTCATTCATATAAGGTTCATGTGTGATACGCGTGTCAAAACAGGAAACTGTCCAGTGGGAGGTCAGTATGATGGAGAGTCTTAGTTGCCGATTTCCCAAATCCCGGTCACCTAATCCAGAAGCGGAGTGCTCCTGGAATGGCCATGGTTTGGGAAAGAGGAGGAATTTTGCTGCCAGTGAATGCAGACAATTGGCCTGTTTGTGTTTGAGCAAGGCCTAGCGTCAGCAGGGGCAGGCTGGTGGTCACAGTGGCAGAGGGGGGCTGGGCCCTTGGAGCATAGTTGTTACATTAAACCTCTCATGCCTGAAGACTAGACGGCCCGCCGCTCCTGTGGTACAATCTCAGTACATACAACTTCAAGCCAACTATACTGGGGTTGGACTAAACCAGTTTCACCTAAAACCAATAGGTGTATTTGTATTGTTAGCACTAAGGGTTTATAAAATGTGTATGGGGGAAAGTGTGTCCAAACTAAACATTACAGCCTCCTCTGTCCTGCTTTTGGCTTCTTTAATGGCCGGGCCCTGCACTGGAAGGGATCGCAGACAATTTGGACCAAGTCAAAACTGTTTTTGTTGTGTTCTGTGTGTTTATAGTCTGAATATACTTACATTGATGACAGAGTCCTTGAACTTGATGTGGAGCCTGTAGTTTGATATTGCAATGATGGCTTCATCTGCAGAGCCAAGATACTCCACCCCTTCCCCCTGAAGAACTGAAAATGGCACCTGTAGGGACACAAAACACCCAGACCGTTGAGATAGTCTACTGAAGTATTATCGTTTAAAGTTGTACCCTCGCTAGAGTCCAATCTGCTTCTTTTCACTAAAAATCAGAACTGTCAACCACACTGGCACACCGAAGGAAAGGTCTTGTCGAAAGGCATTATAATTCAACATTGAGGAACTGAACGAACAAAATGTTCCAATGTGTCTACTAGATGTTGAGATGTGTCATTGTAAAGTGTAAGAACTTTGACCTAATGGTTGCAAACAAGCCTCTTCAATCCCAATTAATTAAATATCCGGGTTATGTACATATCCTTTGTGTAGAAATAAGAGATAAATGTGATAAATGAGGAAAACAGTTTGCACGTGTAGCCGTCCAATTAGTTTTACAGAAGATCATTGCGAGCCAAGGGGAATGTTTGTGAGCATGAATGAGCAGGGAGACAGGAGGCTGTGTAGGAGGCGGTCTGTACAGTACAGTTAGCATCAGCACAGTAAAGTTACACCATCCATTAACATTCTTACTTGAACTATTACAGGAACAGCCAAGCTGGGCTTTGGCTTCAACACGGCCCCCACATTAAGATAATTGGTTCCCAACTGAGGTTAAAAGGAAATATTTTTCAATCATTCATTAGCATAAGCTGCTTTTAAAGCTGCCACCATGGAAGGCAAACAGTTGAAGTTGATAACTTCTTAATTATGTCTCAAATCTAGTCAAGAAGGAAACCTCTGGAGCAAAGTAAAGTGACAGCTGCTTTTTCAAGGAATTTAAAGATGATTTTTTACATGATTGCTGTTGATCGGGAGGATTTAAATCATGACATTATGTACAGCGAATGAACAATTTCTAATCACCTGAAAGAATAAAGCCTGCTGGCAGATACATTATCAGTCGGACATCACTCTCATCTGACAAATTCAGGACTATGTTGCGCCCATTCATTCCTCACTTACATGACGTCTTCACACTTCTTTTTTTTTCTCCACCACTTTTGCATCATAGCCTGCCTGCACTTACATTATTTGTGACTGTTTCAATGTTATCAGGTCTCGTTTAGTTGCTGGTACGGACAAGACAAGATTACCTCATCCTGCATTAGCATTCACTGCTGAGTCACGCAGAGGAGGACCCACTGATGCATGTTAAAGAGGACATGCAGCAAGGCAGATGGGGGATTACTGTGATGTCAGAAAATCTGACATACTTGAAACAACATTAGCCATCAGTGAAAACCTCAGCCTAAATGCACACGCTGGTCGCAACTGAGCGACCGAGGAGTACATGACATCTTCATTGTCCAATTATTTTTTAATGAGAAAATGGAAATGATGCACATTTATAATAAACCTAAACTTAAACAGATTGTTGATCACTAGTGGTTGAGAGAGCTTACGAAAAAAAAAAAAGCATGACATTTATCATTGCACCTGCTGTTGCTCATCTCGAAACTGAAAATGTGTGTTTGTGCCAGGACAGAAAGCACGATGAGGGATGGAGTACAGCTTAACCCGGGAAATGGAGCACATAGTACTCTGCACTCAGATACCAACAGAGCCAAATATAGCCAGCAGGCCCCCTGGCACCCTGCACCGTCACCACGAATATGTGGAATATTTTTCTAAACGGAGTTAAATGTTGTATCCTTTCAGAGCCTAACTAACTTTAAGCTGGACAGGCCTGAAGTTGTTGAAGGTGATGAAGAAGATGTACTTCTTTACAATATAAATAAAAGGTTTGTATTTTTCTTAAGTAAGCAGATTTTGCCAAATTGTATTTAATATTACCTTTAGAGCAGCATAAAGTAGAACGTGCGGCTACAGAGTCTATGTGCTGCTCTACTGTGGGAGAGATATCGCACGTCATGCTGAGAGTGCCATAGTTAACATGCTGTACAGACTGAGAACTGCATTAAACAAGCTGTGCTCCAAAAGTAGGTGCATGAGTCACAGACAGCCAGCAAGTGCAGCATAAGATACTGTGTCACGTTTCCTGCACAGAGCCGTCAGTAGCAGACAGAGAGAGAGAGAGAGCAAGAGCGAGAGAAGGAGAGAGAGCGCAAGTAAGCAATAAAGGCCCAAGAATAACACTCCGACTTGTGAGTCGTGACTTCCGGTTCAAACAGCCGGCCTGTGAGGACATGCAGGCATGCAAACGTACACACAACTGCAAACATGCACCATGACTTGCAGGCACACAGGAGGAGGGAGAGCCTATAATTTGCCTGCAGGAAAGCTGTGGTAAGAGACCTCAGCTGTCAGTGAAACTATCATGGGGATGCCTGCACAGAAAGAAAACACAATAACAGAGACCCAATGTGTGGCTCCTTGTGTGAATGCAAGGGGAGTGGAACCAACTAAGAGGAAGACATGAAATGGACAATATTTCCAGATCCCATAAATGAGAATAAGGCAATTAGTACAGAAACAGCTAAGTTGACACTCCCATCAACTCAAGTAGAAATGTGATAGAAACTAAAAGTCATCAAAAGATGAGATATCGACCCCAGGCGGAGAGAATCCTCCTCCCTCCACCTTTCCTGTTTTCCAGTTCTCCAGACACATGATGCTCAGCCCGATGAGACATCAGACAGCACACACTCAAAACCAGGGAGCCCTGCAAGTTACCCATCATGCCACTTACAGTGGGATAGACTTCCACAACCTTTTTTTCTTCAGTGGTTTTTAGCTACCCTGTTCTTTATCCTCTGCAAGGACTTTGCGTCGGACAGCACGGGATTGTCTATTCCTCTATAAAACATTTAATCATTATGGGACTGACAGCGTTTTGCCCAATTAAATCTGAGTTATACTTTTGATGAGGACAACACACAGTAATGAGCCATAAAAGAAAAGCCAGTAATAGTACTGAATGGATGGTAGTATTTGTGATCAGTTAATCCAAGTTTGAGCTTGAAGGAATCCTTCAGTCCTTTCATACTGTAGGCTCCATACTTTGTCCTCGTCAAATTCCTGATTCATAAACTGTCCTTCTATATATGAACAAAGATTGTTTTTGTGAACTCTAAATGAAAAGTTAGCTGGGTGTCAGCGCAGACCATGTGCTGTGAAGCAGTGGTTGTCAAGGGTTGATAACCATTGTTCAGCTCACCTGAAGCCCTTCATCCTCCTTTACCAGCTCCTTCTGGGGGAATAGGTCCTTGGCCTTAATGTACTCCAGACTGGGAGGCCCCTCTTCACCCTATAAAACAAACAATGCTTCTGTTATTAAGTATGTTGGCACAACAGCATAGAACACACTATAAACTTTAGCTTAAATAATAAAAAAAAATAAAATGGAAGGGCCATTGGAAAAAACAATATTGTCCATAAAATCACACAAAGGTAATATTGTTTGTGTTCTTACAATGAGCATTGATCAGGGCTAGCTAGCTAGCTGCTGGTGTAAGATACATACCAGGTGGAATATATGCCTGACGTTAACACACTCCGGGTGAAGGGGAGTTGGATATTTCAGCAGAATGGGAATGAGTGCTCAGACTTTTTAATAGTTAGCCCTGCTGCTAGCTGAATTAATATTAGATTATATTTCTAATTGTCAGCAATGGTGGCTTTGGGTCCTTTTGCCAACTGTTCAATTGTTTCTTGACCTCTCTGTAGCCGAGGATCAAAGATATCATTGATCACAGAAATTGTCACAATCTCTGATTTGGAATTTCAACTCAAAACCTGGTATAAATATTTTTCCACTTCTGAGAACTACGGAATACACATTATGACATTAGTCTCAGCAGAGGATGCACAAACAAGCTCAGCATCATACCACTTCTCATTGTGAAATAAGAAATCTAAATCTCTTTTAATGTGGTTTAACATATAGTCCGGGCAGTCAACGTTAAAAGCTTCTATTTCAGACTAGCTAACTGTTGCCAGGCAGTCTGAACCACCATCATGCACCTCTGGGTTTGCTTTATCTAAAGTGAATAAAAGGTAACCTTGACAAACCTGACAAAAGACATGCATTCTGGGAGAAGCCATCATTTAGAGCCTCCTCCAAAGAAATTCAATTGCAATCAGTAAGGAAGAGAATGAATTCAATCTCAACAAGCGCACACGTTCTACCGACTCATAGATAACCTGAAAAACATTTAATTAATTGTCTCATGAAGCAGACGTTTGCTCAAAATCAGTGTACTTTAAAAAGGCAGAAAACAACTGTCAAAAACATGCTTTCACGATGATGCTATGCACTCAAACGTATGGGTATTAACACAATTGAACATAATTCATAAAAGATAATTCACTTATTGTTTCACCTGAGCAGTTATAATGGCCCTTTAGTCAAAGGATAGAAAATGTCATGATGGACATCATTGGACCGTGGGCATGTGATCAAAACGTGGCTTGAAAAAATAACTTAAATTCTCAAAAAAGCAATGAGGCGCTTCTATTTTCAGATTTTTAGTCCAGCGTATTGTATCCACAACCAGACAAGCAGAGATCAGCTTACACAGATTAAAGGATATGAGAGATGCTCTCACTTCTAACCACCTCACAAAGATGGAGCACAGCTTGTCCTGTGCACAACAAGTTTTTGCTTCGTCACTGCTGTGAGCCTGCACACCCTCCCCCTCCTTTGTCCAACCAGCAATCAAAATGCTGGTACTGACAGGCATGTTCACATACACACATAAACCTACATGCATTTCTCAAATACAGCTGTCACAGTTGAGAGCACATTTATTGCCATGTTAACATGGAAGCAGCCACATAGACAAGTAGCAGGTGATGGGAGGCACAGGTAGAAATGTACAGGGCTCAGCTAAAATAGGAATTTTAATCTTCTGGAAAATATGTGTAAAACCATCCTTTACAGAAATCTGAAAGTGTGTGAATGGAAAAATGTGGCAGCATGACAAAACAAAAGGTAGAGAATTGAAATCGAAACTGGTACAGGCTACAAGTGTCTGGTTGCCATGGATACAACAACCTCTTTGTAGAGACAGTGTCCCTCTCTCTCTAAAGCTTTTGGAAACAATTTGCTGTCCTTATTCAGAAGATTATTTACTTAATCTAGCTGAAGCTTTGTCCTGGAGTGTGCAGATTAAAGAATTCCGACTTTTTTGGAAACAAGCCCTTGTATTTCTGCTATTACATGTCGAACTTGTGTGCTGATTTGCACATATTAAACGAGGCAGACAGAGCTTGGCAATTGATCTTAAATGTGAAAAATGATCCCGAATGAGGTGTCATGAAACAAGAATGAGGAAACCAGAATAAAGTACAAGAAAGGCAGTAAAATGAAATGAAAAAGAGATATTATTTTCCAACAGTTAGGCAGTGCAGTCTTGGTCATGATCAGAGATGGTAGACTTAACCATTTTTTTGTACCTCTCTTCCTGCCCGTCCCTCGTCTGGCTATATTAATATTTCATAGGCCCCAGTGTTCTAAATGATCCAATTTTAGTCTGAACCATTCTCCAGGAGCCGTGGAGGCTAGACGAAAGCAGAATTCAGCTTTCATGTACAGAACTGGACAAACACTGAGAGCATGGCTTTCCATGTGCATATGGAACACTCGTTCACGCTGCAAAAAAATAAATAAAGAGATAAAATTGAACAAATGTTATGAATGGGTTGACAATTTAGGGCTTCTCAAAACCTTGGAGTAAATAAAACACATCAGATAAATATTTAAATAAACCTGCATTAACTGTTTTTTTTTAATCACTGCAAGGCAGTGAAAACAAGTTTTTAACAGGGCATATTCCTGGTTGTTGTAAATCCAATATGTAAACTTCCTTAGCTCTCTATCCAGTCCTGATGGAAATATCTGACTCTTTCGATGCTAAATGCTAGTTGCTACTTTGTCTCTTTGCCGTCTGGTTCTGAGCTGGAAGTGTTGAGTAGCTTGAGCTTTTCTTTGAAGAGAAAGAATGAAGAGCACAGGCGGGCAGCTAATCTTTGACCTCAAATTAACTATAGAGCTCCAAAGAGCTGAGGAGAGAATATCTGGTGATCACAAGAGGCTATGCTAAAATTATATTTTGACATTTGACACATTGTTAATCTAAAAGCATATTGATTTAAATGTAATCCTTGTTAAGAACAGTACAACTGATGAACAACAATTAAAGTGTTCCTATTCATAATATACCTTTAATAGGTTGCTGATAACTTCCTCAGTGTCACAACAATCATCTAAACTGCAGTGTTTCTGCCCTGCCGTCAGGCCTAGGAGAGCGGCCCAATATCAGACTCATTACAGGTACTCATCCACATAAACACTTTAGCTTTACAATTGTAATTCATTTAGCTCGTGGGTATAACAGTATCTGAATCATGGAAAAATCCTAACAAATTGAATTAACCTTTAATAGTTCCATTGGTTCACACAACATATTGCAGACGCAGAACAACAACTATCAACCTAGCATAACGCTGCAGCCCTCTCCTACAAGAAGACTGACCGAGCTTTATTCCACTTAGAAAACAGGACGCTGATAATAAATTATATAGAGGCTGAGGGAGAAGAACTGCAGAGTCAGCCGAACCACACACATATAAAAGAGATCATAAATAGTGTAATGCCAGGCAACGTCTTGCACGTCACAGAGAGCGGAGATCAGCAGCCTCACTCTACCTGATTCACATGAAACTTTAAGGCCAACACGTTCTTTAAAAGAAATCATAGAAATTAAAACTCCCAAGATTACATAGTAATCGTTGAAAAAAAGTGGGGATGTTAAGTGAGGAAATCTTCAATAAGAGATCTAAACAGTGGGTCTAAGTGCATCCCAAGGTATCATATCTTATCATACTTTCTATGTTTGGACCAATGTTGAAAACAAGTCTTACACCAGTGTTATCTATGTATTTACATGTTTTTGTTGAGTTTTGAATATATTTTAACTACATGTGATAATTTTGCCTTGAAAACAAGGTAAAAATTACTGAAAATAATAATGATAAAAATATATGAATGAGACAGAACTGATGTTTTTACCAAGTACTTTATTTAGGGGCTAGCCAATGTGAAAGAGTTCAATGATCAGTTAAAACTGAACGTAATGAAGGTTAGCAGTTAATAGACGGTGCTTTCTGGACGTGACTTATAGGGGTCAGAGTTGAACTTGAAAATCCATCAGCTAATTACATACCAGACAAGAGGCTCAGACCACCCTGCCTTGTTTCTTGACCGTCAACCTTTTCAACACTGTCTCAAGATAGAAACTAAGAGAATCATCTGTTCTATATCAGTCATTGCCCTTAATCCCAGGGTACGTCCCAATGCAGGTCCAGCACTGCAGTGAACACACTTCACTCTAAGGCTGCAACAATCACTGCACAATGTGCTCGCTCTAAGGAACCACCCCCTTTTTTGTACGTCTTGCTCCTGTCAAGCCCTCACTCTCCCCCCACCCGCTAATCAACATACTAGCAGCTCACAGCCCACCGCACAACACAGTTAAGTAAGGGCAGCAATAAAAGCCGCTTCTCATCATCTCACACCTGTGAAGACCCTGATGTAATTCAGTAGCTTGTGTGTGGATTTTACATTGGTTATTCAATAACTGCAGCGCTCACGTGGGTCGACCAGCATTACCACCCCCCACTGATTGGCAGGCCGGCACACAAGCAGGCGAGGTAGGGAGGGTAGTGTTTTAATATTAAAAATAAAAAACAAAAGCCAAATACCAAAATAAAAGTGTGGACTTACAAAGCAGTTGAGCATGGAGCAGGACACCTTTCCTGCAAGGCTCATGTCGAGGTGACGCGGGGCCGTGCCTGAATGACACGCAGCCTGTAGAGTAGCAGCACGACCAGAGCACGAGGAGCCGGCATTACCATTCTTCCCCGAGCCGGAGCCTCTCCACCCCTCTGAAACCCTCTGCCCCCCCAACCCTCCCGCCACCTTCTGCACCTTCTCTCTTCTGAAGAAGAGCTATGGGACAACACGCCAGTTGCCGCTCACGTTCAGGAAACCACCCCGTCCCCCCCACCACTCCCAGAGACGGGAATGGGAACAAGCTGATGTCTGAAGGCAGCCCCTGCGCTGCACTGTTGAGAGAAGCAGGATAGTCCTTAAAGATACAAGCAAGAGTAGCAGTCCACCCGATCGGCAGGGTTTAGGGGAAAAGAAACGTGATGAAATGACTGCAGATGTGCCTTGTACTGTAGTGAATGGATGGAGAGCAGAGAGAGAGAGAGAGAGAGAGAGACCTGGAGAGAAAGACAGAGGGAGCCGACTGTGTAGCTCCACCCTCTGCATAAGCATCTCTCACATTCACATGCTAACATTTCTCCCCTAGTCTCCCTCTCATCTCTGCCTCCTCCCCCACTCCCTCCTTGTTCACCCTTCACCGACATCTCTTCATAAATACGTTTCTCCCTCGGCAACCAGGCAGTAAAGCTCACAGCGCTGCCAGAGGATGCTCCGGCTGCCATGCATGCACCATCTGACATCAGCTGCAGTATATTGTGGCTTTTAATCAAATAAACGCACTGCATGCAGGAAGCTGAAGCTACAGACTAAGCTGAGCACTAAAACACAACCTGGAAGAAATTCATACACATAATGAGCAGTTTCTCTGGCAGCAGGTGATCTAGTGAAGAAGGCAAATGCATGGCAGAGGACAGTCGAGGGAGGGCGTTGATGAGAGAGAGCCTATGCAGAGATCTCCAGTGACACAGCATTCTCCAGACACAAATTCCTCCTCTCCTCTGTCTTTTGGTTTCTCCTTGGGACTATGACACAAGAGAGGTAAACAGTGGTTTCAGCGCCATCATGTGCTCCCTAGAACCAGGTAAAGTCTTTCTATGTATATGGTATACAGTATTCTGTATACCGGGATGGGGGACACACAGCCCTTCCCCCTCCTCCCTGTAGTCGTGACAGCCTCTTGCCTTCAGCTGTATGACCCCACATTATGTAACGGAGTACCCACAACATATGCTGAATGCACAATGCAGCATTGTCAAAGTAGGATTCATTTTACTGAAGGAGGTGCTGTAATGCAGCTAGTGCCTCATTTCAACATAATTAATTTTCATGGCGGTTTGAGGTAATTGGTATGAATGCTGAAAGCGTTCTTATTTTATTGTTGCTGCACTTCATTACTTTAACTAAAATTCAATTAAATACTCTCTAAAGATGATTTATTATTTTTGCTTTTAGTTTCCTGCATAAAAAATGAAAACAAAATTACAATTTGATGAGCTCTTATTATTCTAGAATATGAAATTCAAGTTATTTATTTTGTTTGTATGTTTATAAAAACAAAGGTCATAAAAAAACAAAGGTCAAAAGCATATATATATATATATATATATATAAACCAACAAATTAAGAAGAACCTCACAGAGAATTATTTTCCTGTCACACGTTAAACCCGTGACTGGGGAAATTTATTTTCCTTGAAATGAAGAAGTGAAATAAATCGTTATGCGTCATAGAAAAGCCCAAAGACACCAGCTTTTTAAGCATGCACCTGCTACTCTGTCTGTAAATATTGAGCCAGAAAGTAAATCGTTAGTTTATTTCTGTGACAAAGCCCCAGTGAATAGGATGAGGCATATCAATATCACAAAGTATCCACTCGAGCAAAGCATGTCAAAAGATGTTATTTTAGATGTAAATTGATATGCGTGACATTGAGGCAATTTTATCTCTACAGACCAATCAAATTCTTTGACCAATAAAAAGAAAAAAAAAAAGACCTTTGATATTTTATGTCTTAATGAATATTGCAGCTTCATCTCTGATGAGTCCACAGTCCAACACTTGGTCTCAAATTGCCCCTCTCTGCCTGCCGACCAGCCTCAAGGGAGCCAAACGCAAAATTGAGCATTGGATTTGGCCTCTTGTGTCCCAGGTTTTATTTTAGGAAAGGAGGGCATCAAGTCATCAATGCAGAGTGTCAGCCTACATGTTGACACACAGCTATAGAAGTAGGATATGAATAAGACATGAGGTATAAGGAAAGGGGTCTCTATTGGGGATAAATCTGTTGAATTCCAGAAAATAATTTCTTTCAGTTAGTAAATTTGTATGGATTTGCTGAATCAATTTTAGAATCTGAAAGAAGACTGTCTGTCACATTTTAAAATAAATTATGTAAAATGATTGCACATTACAAGTGCTATATGTTCGATGTGGTAATACTGACTTTTCAGGCTGAAGCTGGAGATATTATAATGCATTAATGGAGATTATTTTTAACAGTGTCTGCTGGCTTGACTGTCTGATAGCAGGATTACGCAAAAACAACCAGGGTCGTTTTCTGAAGGGGGGTCTGCAAAGTTAAAAGCGATTACACTTTCATGTAGTTCTATTTTTAAATCGTGAAATATTCTTTACATTGGCCTTTGCCGAAGTCTTCCTTCACTGAGGGCTGAGGACAGTGCACCAGAAAGCCAACTTTAGCAACCAGAGAAAAGTCAAACAGTGCTAGAGGTCAAAGTTCCACCATGGAGAGCTGAAGTCAAATTATTAACAGCAACCTGGAATGAACCCTGTATCTTTACCTGCAACCCTCACTGGGTGCCTGTTGTCTAGTCAGTGCTTCAAACAAAGACATACGCTTGACTTAATACTCGTGCAAGCAGGTGACATCATATGGGGCAGTGAAACATGGTCCAAGAAAACTAGCTTCTTTTGGTAACCCCTAAAAGGTGGCATTAAAAGTACATTGTGGGTATTGAAGGCAAGGTAAAACTACCCCATTGAACTTGTTTCCATGCTCACATTATCCTGCTAACAATACGGCAGCATGAGTGGACAGCAGTACGAACTCAATACTTCCCGTTTTGTTTCAGCGGAAAAGCCTGAGGCTGGGAAGCAATTAAACGCTGCTTCACAAGACCAGATTAAATGGGTCATGTTACCTGTGGAACAAACAACTGAATCAAATGTCTTCTGAGAAAACAAGACCTTAGATCAACAAAAAGCCAGAAGAGATAGAAATATCATTAGCTCTGGCCACATAAACTTATACTGTACTACTTCATATCAGGTTTACTAAAATATAACTTGAAATTCATGTTTGCAACCGTTGAACATCAAGCACCTTAACTTTAATTTAACCTTAACTGATCTCTAGTGACTGATGTAGTTAGGAGGGGGGTTAGGATGTCACACTTCTGTGTCCCAACCACAACCACAGTGCAACAGAACTAAGCAAGGACAGCTGGGTGAAAACAACTTCAGAAGAGGACTAGCCCAAGACTATCTGAAGTCTGCATTCTCAATATACATGCCTGGGTGGTCACATTGTGTGTTCATCTGCACTGAAGTCAATTAACCCCCATGCTTGATTGTTTGTCCCATGAAAGGCTCAAAGCTGGGCGGACGGCCATGGTTGCATATCGTGGACCCAGTTGACCAGAACCTTTAGACACATATCCTCCTGTTACACTTCCTATTTCTGTCTCTTTAAAGCCGTGCCCATTAGTTGAAAAAAAGAATATGTCACTCATCTGGTTACTGCCTGCCTTCACTTTAAGCTGAGAAAAAGCAATTGACGCATTTGTCCACAATTCTTCTCAGAAGACATGATGGTGCTATTCATTGAAAATATTAATTTGAGAAGCCTTGTTCAGCTAAATGTCTGAGAAATGGAGCACTTCAGTTAAATATACTGTTCAGTCTTCAGATCATTGTCAGCATAATGACCCAAAAACTACTATATTCACTGCAAAGCTTACAAAAGATCATGAGAAGGTAAGTAGAGCTGAGATCAAAAAAGTCTCATATTTTGAAAGTTATATTTGCTAGTTTTCAATATAATTACAACCCTCAGGCCCATTACTGCAACATGATTAGACCAACAGCTGCTTGTCTCAACACGCAGCAAAATCTGTGACTCAGCACAATTCTCTGATTCAAACAAAACAGCTGGCAGCAACACGTTTCGGAAAAAGCGCAATGAAACGTTAGCCCTGAGGAGAATACTGCACGGTTGAAGAGGGATGGGGCTTGTGGACAAGGTAATTTCACTGGCTGCGGACAACCACTAGGAGTTGCTAAAGTAGCGACAATAACATGATCCCACACCGGACTCCCACACACAAAAATGGCCAAATGTGTTGTGAGAAAAGGCTACGTATATCAACAAGCTTAAAATCAGTCTCGGTGCTTCTAAAGAAATGTTGGATCACCGATGGAAAATAGTTTTATCATCACCTTCTAAAACTATTAAAAGCACTTAACTCCTGAAGTGGTTATTCTCAGTGAAAATAAATGTCATTGTACGTCTGGCCAATAGACCATGGAAACTCTGAATTTGATACATTACCGGGTATGTAAGTCAACATGTACAATGACCCGAAACAAACCGGAAACAGTGTGATTAGTTTAAAAAGTGACAAAACTTTAGAAATACATTCTGTTGTCAAACATGCAGCAACAGCCTGCGCTTTGTTTAGGCATGTAAGAGTGTTGTAACATTTCCCGAAAGTGGAAAAGTCTCTATTTGTCATTTTATGTTGTGAAAACATGCAGCTAGCTCAAAGCAACACCTACTTTAATGACAATCAGGAATAGCGAGCAGAGGATTTAGAAACACACACAATCCACTCCCCACAGTGTGGTTGTCTCACCATGCTGCCAGCCATTGCTGTCCTCAGTCAGCCTTCAGGAACCTCCCTCTCCTCCTGTCCACTGGGCTGCGCTGGGCTCTGCTCTGCCAGCGATGGCTCCTGCCAACATAAAAAAACACACTACCATCAGACACGGGGTCTCTCTGTGTGTGTATTTGTGTTTGCGTGTGCATGCAGTTGAGAACTGTATGTGATTGCATGAAGGGCTAGATTCCAAAACCTGCCCTTCCCTGGTCTAAAATACAACAAGCAGAATAAAAGCTGGATTTCAAATGATAACTTTTCCAACTGTTTAGGTATGAATGTATATTTCATCAAACTAACCCAAACAGCTCCACCAAATCTCCAGCAGCTCTCAGAGGAGTTTGGGGCATCACGTTTAAGCCGGCTCCCAACAGACAAAAAGTAGTCTCTTTAAATCAGGTCAAGTCAATGCAAACACTGCACACAACCATTGCTGCAGAGCAAATGATGCGAGACCTGATGTGAGAAATGATTGATTTACGGGAAATGCAAGCTCAACTTTCCTCAGTACATTATCAGAGGTCAAAAAGATAACTGATAGAGATGGCAGGCTTGGACAAATTCCACAATACGTCTCCACACCTATACTCTTGTTGAGCTGGAAGGCTGAAGTAAATAACCTTATCATCTCACTGGATAACAGAACAGCTCTGCAATTTATTTTATTACTGGATGTCTGAACCGTGATGTGTATTGCTATAGCCTGAAACCAAACCAAACATTCCACTTAACAGATATTAGACTGCCTTCTCTATATGTTCATGTGAAAGCCCAGTCAGGGTAGAGGACTCTTGGCATTTAAAAGAAACATACAGGCAGTCAGACAAAACAAGAACACATTGTTCCCTTTCTTGTGTCATGGAGCAGACTTACGGTAGTAACAATACATTGAGTACAAGGACACAACTTGAAAACTAGTCAGAAATTTTCAATGTGCAGTACTGTCTTTTCACTTCCCTACCCTTTTTTTTTTCAGACACACCCCCTTTTGCACACAGCTCCACAAACAGAGAGAGAGAAAAAAAGAACTACTCTCAATGCAAGATTCACAAATTAGACTTCTTACCTGAATAAACTGCCGAATCACTGCGCTGGAAACTGTTTTCTGAAACGGTTGACCACTCTTAAAGTGATTTAAGGTTCACTGCATGGCAATGTGGCAGTAGTGTCCGTCTCTCAAACACAAACTAGTTGTAATCCAGTAAATGACACACCCCCCCACCCTCCTTCTCTCGGTCTGTCTCTATTGCTCACTCGTTCTCCCTCCCACTCTACCGAGTGCCAGGCTTCTCAATGTGAAAGAAGCCATACTACAGGGCACGGACTCTGTTTAACCAACCTCCACTTATGAGTCATTTTATCACCAGGGACGGCTTTCATTGCTAGTCAGTCATGAAAAAGAAATCACCACATGCAGGCAAGCAATAATAATTGCTTTTAAAAGAGGAAACATTCAACTCAATTTAACTGTCAACTTCTGATTCGACCAAAATAGTGTCCATTAATTTAACCATACAAAAATGAAAACTGAAATGTAACTTGGACCAAAAATCACATTACAACAACCTGATAATCAGTCATCTAAATTATCGACTCACAAATTCTAATGAGCAAATCTTTAGCGTTAAAGACACCAAACCTTTAAAGCCTCATAGGGTGACGTGTTGACCATTCGGGGACTGAAACTCCACAGCAAGGGGACATAATATTATTGCCTCTTAAAAAAAACACCAAACAGCTGAATATTTACAAATCCAGCTGACACAAAGCAACAAAGGCATTTAATGGACTTCATGCTTCTGGCCACCAGACAAACGTAAACTCAATATCAACCCTCTTTTAAACTCAGTCCATCCGTCCGAAAATATCTGGCTTTGAACAAAACAAATTCATGTAATACTGCACGTTAGGCATCTATTTAGTGTACCTTTAAATTATAAATGAAAAAAAATCTATCTCAAACACCTGCTCTGGCACTATTTATTTATTTTGTTGCAAAGTATGGAAAATTGATAGCATCGCTATTCCTACTGTCAAGGCAATGTACGTTTTATGGATAACTTTGTCCAATAGATAAACCAAAATGCTTTTGCGTTTTTCCTTTGCCATGCAGTGCACTGACTTTGCAAGCCAGTAAGTTGTCAATCCTATTTTGCAAAAAAAGGTATCGGGACTTTGTATTGGAATCAAAAAAAACAGATTTATTAAAATTCTAACCACATATGCCATGACTTCAAGTCATTCTGACTAGTTTATATGAAAGCTAGTAAAAGCTAAGAACAAACTGGATTCAGCATTGGGGTGTTGTCATATTTACAGTGAGATCTCATGTCCTCCGATACATTGCTCTTGTGACTGCTGTGCATTAGGGGCATGAAATCAATACAATGGTAAGTTATCTTAACAGCTTTATGTCCGTTTCACTAGTTTCAAAGTGCTGTACTACAAGATCACTTATTAATTAACAAAAGCCAATCAGCTTCAGCAATAACACCTGCTGTCATTTGAAACTCATCCATGCAAGGTCCTGCTTAAAAAGCGTAAATGTGAAAAGGTATTTTCACAGTTTTATATCTTATTGACGGATTAATCATAAGCAGAAAATGAAATAGCATTATGATAAAAAACATTTAAAATAATCCCCATGTTGAGGCAAATTTAGTAACGTTACCTTTCTAATTGGCTCGCCGGAAATTGAAAATTCTGAATTTGGTGCTAACTTATGTCCACAATTGTTTGCAATAAAAGTGGAGCCTTTAGAAAGACATTAAGCATTAGAGTGACTTTGGCTATAATCAGTTTCACTTCCACTTCTGTAAGTTTGCAGTCCAACGGGTGAATCCAGAAATACTATCCACTGGAGCTGCACTGGAACACCGCAGTGACCAGGTGCTCTGACCGCTGGCAGCCCAACAGGTGTGATCGAGAGGAAACCGGTATAAAGTTTAAAGACACGTAAGGTGAAAGTGAAAGTGGACGACAGCCTCACAACAGGCTGATAATGTGCTAAGAGGCGCTAAGTTGTCAAACCGAAAGTGCGTGTGTAAATGTGTGTTTCTGTGGGTGTGTGCTCGGCATTCACCAACGTTAGCGGTATGCTAGCTACCGGATGGCTACATACGGAAGGCTGGTGTATAACATTCGCTCGTTTGACAAAAAGAAACATACAAGGTTCTTGGTTCGCATGTCCAATACGTGGCCGACAGCCCGAGCGTATGTCCGACACAAAATGTTATTTAGAAGTTACTTCAAATTTAAATTTAAATCGAGTTACTCACTCAGAGAGAATCAGCTGACACAACGGTGACTCAGTAGACTGCGTGACTTCCGCATTCCTGCGTGATGACATTAACACCAGCCAATCGTGAGGGAAGATACGGAACTTAACAGACCAATGCCTCCACAGAATTAGTATCAGCCAGTTAGAATCGACATCACTCAAGCAACTGAATCGTACACACCCACAGTAGAGCCAATCAGATGCAACCAAACTCGGAACACGCACCAATAGAAAATCACAGCGCGGCAATAACTGGATACACATACACGGCGCGGTACGTGTGCTCAGACACACCAGACCCAGCAGGTTCTCTCAACGATAGAATGATAGGGTTTTACTTCTTTACTTAAATCCGGATGTAAAATATTAATGATATATAAAACAATCAGCAACAGAAAACTAAGAAGCCATGAAACATTGAGATGAACACAACTACCTAGTCTATCTAAAAGCTGAGAAAGACATGAAAATACGTTTTAAGTATTGATTTGATGCACATCTAGCCAGCCTAACCTCGGTTTAGATGACAATTAAAATAATGTAATATGATGCTACATGTATTTATTTTTGTGTATGCCACTTATGAAAAGGAAATGAATGGCTTTTAATAAAATGTATAATATTGTAAACATTATAACATAAAATGGATATTAATTACAAGTGTCTCATATGTAAGTGAAAAGATCTGCCTATAATAATTTCGCTTTCGTTTTCTGGTCAATTGTTGATTTAATTACAGTTGATGACAGAGAATAGTGCCCCCTCTGGTGGCAAAACTCAGAAACCGGTGAGGGCTCTCAGAGGGAGACAGCATTATGTCTCATTTGCTACTCATAACACTACTGCCACTACATTTGGACTCGGTGACACTTTTAACACTGACAGTTTTTCACATTTTGAATGCAGCATGTACGTTTCAGACTCTAATGAGCCCATATAAAAAGTTCTCCAACTGAGATTTTTGAGGTAGTTCAGTGTCTCAGGGAAAACATTCCTTCGCAGAGTGAGTGTAGTAACTGCTCCCCGTCATTTTCATTATTATGGAATCTAACAAGCTTCTCTGATGAATGAGGCTCCGAGGACTGACAAATGAATAGATGCTGCTATCATTAGAGATGACTGCTGTTTAACTTTTTAGCAGAAGGAAGCGAGGAGGTGGACAGATGGGTGTAGATACCAAAGGACCAATCATAGCCTATCATCATGTCAGTACTTATCTGCACGCAGTCAGGCCCGACACTGATTTTCATCGTTCTCTTGCTGAACTGTTGCCTATCTCCAGCATGGTAAGAGACATCACTGATATGCAATTCAATTATGATGAACAGGTCTCTCAAATGGGGACACAACTGAGTAACTAAGGAGATAATTCCTTCTTTTTTTTGGATAAGAACCAATTCAGTCCTATAGGGAGGATGATATCTATTGACTGTAGGTTAATCTGGGAACCCTGGGAGCACTTCCTAGTGAAGATGTACTGATTTCTATCATTTCTTTTTTTCAGACAAGCTACACAGATAAAGGAGAGAAGGTAAGATTAGAGTTTCCTCAGGAAGGGGGTTGGATTGATGTGTGATGTGTTTTGATGTGTGCACATATAAGTTCCGCCGGAAAAAGGCCAGAATCACACATTAGCAATTGAATTTAGTTTGAATGAATATCATTCGAAATATACAGCTGATATGAAATTTAATTACAAGGGGGCAGCGTGCAATCTTCCAGTGAGATGGACGGTCTGAGACATTTGCCCAATGTTTTTGTTCTTCTGAAAGACAATGAGACATTCTGAGTTCATCAGAGAGTAACGTAAAACTTTTCCATTTTAGCCTGAAAGGGGAAAATTTGTCAAGTTCCATCATGTCACCTTCTGGGTCAGCAATGCCAAACAGGTCAGTCATCAAACATTTCACTTTCAGCAACAAGTCAAAGTCGTTTTGACATTAAGATCCCAAAGATATGTAGATGTATTGTCTTCATCATGTTTTATTTTATATCTTCCATGGCTGAAGATAAGTCAGACAGCACTGCATACTGATTTCAGTATAATACTGTACATTTACTGTAAGCTTAAATAGAAATAAAGTATAACGACTTTGACAGTTAATTAATCAGTTAATCAATTGATTCACTGTTCAAGAGAAAATTAACTTGAAATTATTTATTTTACATAATTCATTGCTTCAGTTATTTTCGATCAATGTGAGGATATTCTGCTCACCTTTGTCATAAAGTGCAGCGTCTTTTGGTTTTGGACTGTTGAAAAACGAAGACATTTGAAGATGGCACCTTGTTCTCTTTCAAAATAACACACGTTTGTTTTTCAGGATTTCCTGATATAATGATAAGAATCAAATTATGTGTTTTGCAGAAGCCTGACTAGTTTACAAAGTACAATATTCTGACTTTTTTTTTTCATAAATAACATTTCAATTACTCCTAACACATTTGTCCACTCTGGTTTGGCAACACTGGCAGGATTGAGCAATCCACAGTCAATACAGTCTTGGCATGTGATGAACTCTTCATACGTCGATGTTCATCAGCACTTCCCTTCACAGTAAAGACAGCCAGATCACTTTTGCAGGCGGCTTCGTTCTACTGTGATAAGATGGGCTTCGAGTCGTTGGCCTATAAGGGATTGGAGACTGGCAGCCGAGAGATGGTGTCTCATGTAATTAGACAGGATAAGGTATGCAGTTAAACAATCAACACAAAGTCCATCTGCTCACAGTTGGTCCACACTAATCCTACAGATAATATTCGCTTTTGAATCTCCACTAAATCCTGGAAATACAGGCAAGTTCCCTCACGATAAAACACATGCTGAGAGTTTTACACATAGTGTGCTGACACTTCAATGTGGTTTCATCTCCCCTCAGAAATAGGAGATCACTTGATGAAGCACGGTGATGGAGTCAAAGACATTGCATTCCAGGTGGAGGACTGTGGATTCTTGATCAAGGTAACAATGAGTACATTTGCATTAGTGTCCTAAATATCCGGGTTTTGGAGTATTAAGGTTATGTAAAGCTGGATATACAATCTGGAGTCCTCCAGTAGAAGCCCGAACACTGTCGGATGCAAACAACTGATCCACGTTTCCCTCCATGAGAGGATGTTCTCTCCTCAGCCACTGGAGGGCTTCCAGGAGCCGGAACAGTCGTATTTCCCAGCTCATCCTGCACCCTCTCATTGACAGACAGCGAAGGACCGGGGAGCTGTCATCCTGAAGGAACCCTGGGTGGAGCAGGACGGCCACGGGAGGGTCAAGTATGCTGTGGTTCAGACGGTACGTCAAGGATGACGTACTTTTCAAAAGCCTCGTGTAAATACACACACGTGGTGGAAAATGAATGACTATGACAATGTTTTGTCCCCAGTACGGAGATACAACACACACACTCATCGAGTACCTCGGGCCCTACAAGGGCCTCTTCCTGCCCAGCTACAAAGAGCCTCTGTTTAGGGATCCTCTGTTAGCCAAACTGTGAGTCTCTTGAAAAAACAACATGACCTCATATTACATTCTGATCTAAAATTGTAGTATTGAATTGGAAAATAAGTTAAAGTTTATGAGAAAGTATCCTGCGAAAAACTGGCTTTATTTTCACAATTCTTACAATGTTGCTGTTTTGAATCACAATTCAAGTGACGTTTGCGAGTGATGTCGATTTTTAAATTATGTTTCGTGTTGCTTTCTCACTTTTTCTACGCAAGTCAAACAAAAAAAAGTCTTTTCTCTGTCGTCCGCCAGCTGGTTTGAACTTCATTGATCACATTGTGGGAAACCAGCCAGAGGACCAAATGGTACCAATATCAGACTGGTAAGACTCCTGCTTCAGTGCACGTACACACATATAGTGGACGCGGTGGACACACGGTCCAAAAGGACAAGTAAACACCTACTGAAATAAGATAAGAGATAAGATGTTGTCCCACAGCTTTGAAATGAACAGCAGGATAGCATTAATAAAATAGCACAATGTATGAAATACTTAATCATTGCACTTTAAATATTCCTCTTCACAGGAGTATGTGGACTATAACGGGGGACCGGGCGTTCAGCACATCGCCCTCAACACGTCCAACATCATCCAAGCCGTGAGTTCCCTCGATTCTTTAATGATCATCAAAGTTCAAAGTTATTCCACGAACTCCAGCTTCATCTCTGTGCAGTCTTCCTAAATCTACAAGTGAAGGCATGTTGTTTCTGTCTTAAAACAGATCGTGAACCTGCGTGCTCGAGGGATGGAGTTCCTCGCAGCACCTGACACGTACTATGACCGCCTGCGGGAGAATCTAAAAACCGCCAAGATCAAGGTGAAGGACGACCTCAACCGTTTACAGGTGAGAGACGCACGATTTGAAAACATTTGCAGCCTTTTACCTGCTGAATAAAAGCATTTATATTCTGTGTTTCTCTTTAAGGAATTGGAAATCTTAGTTGACTTTGACGACAAGGGCTATCTCCTCCAAATCTTCACCAAGCCCGTGCAGGACAGACCAACACTCTTCCTGGAGGTCATTCAGCAGAACAACCACTTTGTAAGAAACCTCTTTGGCATAACTGTTAAAATGAGGGTAATTATTTAGTCTCTATGTAAGCTAAGCTCAACACCTCCTGTTGTTTTTTTACCTTCAACATCCTCAAGCCAAGAGAGAGCAGCTTGAACACCTGTTTACAGCTCACACCCAATGTGAACAGCAGAACACTAGCACACTTGTGAAAGTTCAGTAAATCAATCACAGACACAGATTAAAAGGTTCCCTGTCTCACAGCGAGGGGGGTCTTCGGATTGGGTTGCACCCTGTGGCACCTAATTTAGCACCTTTCCTGCTTGTCAGAACAAGCACGTCTTGTCACTCTGCAGCGTTTCACCGAGTCTGCAGATGTGGACACAATGCATGAAAGTGGGAAAGTGAACCTGAACCACAGCGAAGAATATCCCAGAGCAACGACCACTAACACTTGATCTTTTGATAAGCTATGAAAATATTTATACGATTCATTTGCAAGAGCAAGAGAGTGTAGCTTCCTCTCAGAGCGCAGTGGATGTTTGAACCCTCTGGAGAATATTCCTCCACTTGTGATCCGACATCAAAGTATCCAACACCCTGAAAGGTATCTGAGAGAAGATCCCCAGAGCCAAAAACGAATGACACAGAAGACGGCAGATCTTTGGGCAATTAGCCATCTGTGTGTGTCTGTTGTCTCTCCAGGGCTTTGGGGCAGGAAACTTCAAGTCTCTCTTTGAGGCCATTGAGAAGGACCAAGACGCCAGAGGGAACCTCACTGCTCTGACACCTGAAGGGCAGGCCGGGGCCTTCTACTGATCCTCCGACCGCCGCCACCCACACTCAGACTTTTATACACGGCTGAACCTTTCAGGGACGATCAACAGCACTCGCCTCATCTACAGGATATCAAACACATGTACAGGGTGTTGAATATATTCATGTGACAAGCAGCAAGTGTCATCAGATATGCTTGAAGCCGTCAGTAGATAACGTGCTGTACGGCTAAATAAAGAAACCCATGCTGATGCGGGCGTGCACGTGTGTCATTAATCTATTCCTATAAATAAAGTAAACCACATTTATAAATGCCACTCTTGGGTTAAATGTATTCATTATGAATCTTTCATCAGCTGAAAGAATAATTAATAAACATTTCGAAGCACTAATAAATGTCTGATTTGCATTTGTTTTCTCATCTCATTAATAATAATGTAAAATCTTGGACAACATATCCCAAATTCTCAAACTATTCCTTTAAATGTCCTTAATGCATCTTTATCACTGATGTCCTGTACAGACTTTTATATACGATTCAGACATGGAGGGTGTGTGTTTTCATTCTATATAGTCCGTGTATAACCAGTCTGTCGTACATTGAAATAAAACATCAATATTGTTCATGAGTCCCAATCTGGATTCTGAATTACTGTTTCAGAGTCGGCCGCTGTTGACTCAGTTGGTGCAGATGTTATAAGCCTTTTATTAGTTGTCATTGGTGGCACGGAGTTGAGGTAGGATGTCCTTGATCCACCTCCTAAAGTGGCATTTGCTTACCCTCTAGTGGCGGCCGTAATTATGACCGTAGGAAAGGAGGGAATGTGACGCCGTCCATATTGGGAGGAGGTCAGGGTGGTGGATGAGTCAACAAAACACAGGACTCTGCTGTTCGGTTCCCGTTTCCAGACCACGATCGTCCCCTAACCATAACCGTATGATTATTATTGCAACCATGACAACCAAAGTAACCGACGCTTAGTAGTTACTTTAACCCAAGTCACGAAGGTTTCCTGACCACAACCAAATAAATACAAAGTATTTTTTATTGGGCCAAAACCTAACGGACCTGAACCGTAGTACTGAGGCATAATATTTTTGTTTTTCCAGATAGACGTCCTGTAAGTGGTTGTACATCCAGCAGTGGATCATCAGTAATGATTAGGGTGAATTACTCCTTTAATACAGTGGCATTTGACACTGTGTTAAAGGAAGGAAAAGCATCTCTGGTATCCTGCAGGATGATAGAGTCAGCATAGAGGTTTTATTTCAAAATAATTTATTTGCATATAATTGGAATGAAGACAGGTTGATACATCTGTGATGGCACTGGTGAGCTTCCATACAGAAACATTCGGTCTATACAGAAACCACTCTTTCAAAGTTGGACAAATGGATAAATATATTAGTAAATAAATATATTAGTGACATGTCACTATATTGAAATGTTCTATTATATATAAAATACAACACTATTTTATTTCTGTATTTGTTGTTCTCTTTTTATACACAAAGTATCCAAAATATACTGACACATCCCTTGAAGTTCTGGAGGGATTATTTGTTTCACTCTATTAGAAAAAGGCAGTTTCAGCTCATCATTCTTGCAAAACTTAACAAAATAAAACACAAAAACAACACAAAAAAAGGAGGGACAGGATGAAATCACAGCAGATGTTCTGTGGCATCACTGACATAAATGCTATTTTTAAAACGTGCTGATGGTTTTTGGGCTTGTTACAAATTAATACTATCAGCTTTATGTTGTTCTTTATATATAAAATCTGCTTAACCCAAAGTGCTGCTGGTAATTCAGTCATTTCTATCGCAGTCTAGGAGACACTCAAGGACAAGGACACCCTGATACTTTAGCTGGAGGACCGTGTTGACACATTCAAAGTGAGGTATTGATATGAGGGGTTGCAGCTGGAATTTTCTGCATGATTGTCCATTAAGTCCAACAAAATGTTTTACTTTAATTCTAACAATTCCTGTCATTCATATATTTAATTAAGCCAGAGATTCAAGGAAAAGGTTGGCGCAGGAAAAAAAAAGGCACAACATGTACATTAAGTTCATGATCTCGCCTGCTTGGGTGGTCAGATAAGAGCTTAGTGTGGTGGGAGAGTCCAGATTTAAGGTGTATGAACAGCTTTTAACTGCAGCATGAGATCTGAAGGAATAAGGCACGTATGAAGCTTCAGTAAGTGCTACTGGGTTTACATTGCAATACTCATGAGCACTAAAGTGTTTCTGCAGTGTGACCGCAAACAAAAATCCTTTCACATTTTCACTGAGTGTTAAAGGGAAAGTCCACCGTAAAACAAATGTCCTATTCCTTTCATCTCTTTATCATATACATGGAGAAGTCTGTGGTTTAACTGAAGGACGGCCATCTTTGATGGCATGATGGGGTTAGCCTTTATCGACACCGTTTAAGTGAAGCCCCGAGATATAAACACAATTTCTGTCAGAGTGGCTGAACGGGAGCGAAGGGAACAATGTTGATTGAAGTTCTGGGAGACGTAATACAGTATACTGTCATCTATATATATCAACTTGTATGTTTGGCTTCTGATTTTGGGATTCATTCAAGTGCAGTAAACTCAACATACAGGAACTGGCAATGCAAACTGCCTGCGACAAAAGGAATTTTCACGGATTCACGTAATGTAACTTAAAATGAAATTTTTCCCATTTTTCCAGTGTTAGATTGTTTCTGAAAGATATTCTCAGGCTCTGCGCCGGACAGTTTGAAAACATGGGACAAGCCTAGCCGGCTTTCATGGAACCGGGCAGCAGACAGAGCCGGTGCTTTGGACTGTAAGGTCGACCTCACATGGCTTTACTCCAGATATATTAATTGAGAGGCACTATGTTTATTCTCTGGCTGCAATGTAGAACTGTTTCGTAGAGCTGCTTGAAGGTAATGGAGGAGTACGTCCTCATTCCAGGACTTAACAAATCGGGCTGAATCATGGAGCAGAGGAGGCGGTTGTCGTCCCTCTGAGGCGGAACAGGGAGGAGATCAAACATGTGAACTAACCACTGGCGAGGAAAAATCACAGGAACAAGACGGTAGCTTGTAATGACGATGACATAATTCAGTCAAACCGGTTCATTCTGAAAGGTGTCAAAGAAAATAACAAAAACAAAAACATGATCCAAAACACATACATGATGAAAACAGCTGCCATTATTGAAATATTGAAAACAAGGCCCATGCAAGGCTCAGCGACCTCAGTGAAAGCTCGTTGTTTGATTCCCTCCGTTTGGACAGGTCAGACTATCCAGAAGATAACGTTATATGTGGAAGCTACGTGGTTGTGACAAAAACAATCATTACAGCAGTACCTTTATAGACCCCGTGTGTGAGGCATGTTAAGAATTCTGAGCTGAGGTAGGCTGGAGAGAAAGCTTTTCTCAGCTGAGATCGGACTCAGCGAAGGAAGACGAAGATCACGCGAGTGAAAGTAAGTACCTCTAAGATAGTTATTTTGAGCGTTGCAGAGACGGAGCCTCACCTCATGTGGGCTCAACACCCAAAGCAAGGACCATTTGGTAGCACGGGAACTTGCTGGATCATGTCAGTAATAAATTATCACCTTATAACTGACAAGAGAAACACACACTTATTACCCTTTGTGGTGTGTGAGTTGTTCACCCAGGATCTCTGTCTCCACACATTCAGAACATTCAATACATTTTCATATTATGCAGAATGCATCAATGATTATCCTAAAATCTTGGCATGATTTAATAGAAAGAAAAACTTTATATTATCGTAAGGCCACCCTGTATGATAAATGCTATCCAGACAACATCCAAAGGAACCGAGAGAGCATTTGAATCCTAGCTGGGGAATCGAATAACGAAGGCATCGCTGGTGGAAACGCTCATGAGAGGCTTGTCCATTCTGGCTCCTTTGTAGCAGCGTGAAATCGGGGAGGCAACAAGTTCTCATACACCAGACTCTTCCTCTGATCCTGTGGACACACAACACAGCTTAAGTCAGCTTCTGATCTTTACAACAAACAGAATAGAAGCCTAAATATTCAACTCAACCTTCATTATGTAATAGCTGTTTGTGCTATATATAATAAAGAGACGAGACACCCACCCTGATTGTGGCTTAATGTTTGGCAGTATATACAAATGTCTGTGTTGCGATCCACAGCAGGGCCGTGGTGGAGCCTGCAGGGGGGCCTGTCCATAGAAGTCCCAGGCCCCAGGAGCTGAGGCTCTGAGCGGGCCTGCTGCACCCGCTTTTGCCACACAACATGGACCCCGGAAGGACAGCAGGGCCAGTCTTCCATATGTCCAGAGTCCCTGATGAGGGGTACGGGGAGCAAGGCAGGGTGCAGCTCGGGGGGCGAGCAGCAAAAGCCTGGTCCCTGTCCGTAGTGGATGTGAACACTGCGGTCGTCCTGCAGATCCAGGCTCTGGTGGAAGCGAACAGAGGGGCCATCGAGCACACAACCCCCTACTCGCCCCAGAGGAGTGGGAAGGTGTCCGTGTCCGTGTCCCTGGTGGCAGCAATGGGTTTGTAGCTGTAAAGGGATTGGGGACACAAGGACTGAGGGTCCCGAATAGCTGCTAGGGTCAATATCCTGTCCTTGTGTCCCAGGGCTGAGTTGATCTGTTGGGTCAGGCTTTGGGCACTGGCAGGGGCTGGGCTTGGGAGGAGATACAGGAGAGTCTTTGTCCAAGACAAGGGCGGCAGGTGCAGCTGCAGCAGCAGCAGCAGCAGCAGCAGCAGCAGCAGCAAGAGCAACCTGCTCCTCATCCGAGCCCCTGCTCGGGCCCTGACTGTATTCCCCCTCCTCATAGTGGTGGTGTCTGTGGCGGTGGTAATGGATGTGGCTGAACACAGTATGTGGCTGTTCCTCGGAGCAGGCAACTTTGTTTAACACAGAATCCAGAGATCTAGGTCTGGCCTGGGCGCCGGCCTCCAGGCTGTTCCTACGGGGGCTGTGCCCAGAACCCGGCCCGTAATACACAAACGGATCATAGTCACTGCTCAGAGAGCTTCGGAAGGTGGACCAGCTGCCGTAAACCCCCTGCAGGGAAACATCAGTACAGTTGAGAACCGAGTCACTGGAGGAGCCGTGGCATGGCCCTGAGCTGGAGTCACTTGCCGGCCCATCAGCCAAGTATCCACTGCGGTCCGTGTGGTAGCTGCCGCCAGAGCAGCTGCCCTCATCCAGCCGGCTGTGGGTAGGCCCTACACGGGGCTGTGGCGTGACGGCGGCAGCGTGTTGCCCTCTGGAGCTAGATGCACTACGCTGAGCTGGGCAGGATGAGCGAACGTTGTGGCAGGACCGACGAGGGGTGTAGTGGTGGCTGGAAGTCCTGCAATTACCTCCCATTCTGTGGGGCCTCCCGTGACCCTCTGCAGGAAGGTGGTACCCACAGGAAGAGCCAAGTGGCCTGCTGTTGAGGAAACGTAGTGCTTGAGTGTCCATGGGAGAGGAACCATTGTAGTGGCCGAGGGAGGGATAGGGCCCCGACGGTCCCCGAGGATAGTGCGGCCTCATAGAGAAAGGGATGGCGTGATGGTGGAAGGGGTGGTTGCGTGGGGTGCTGTAAGGATCAGGGTGCAGGAAGCCCTGGCTTTGCTCAGGAGTCTGCTGGAGTCTGTTCCTCTGAGGCTGCCTCTCTGCCCCTGTGGACCACAGACAGAGTCAGAAATAAAACACGAATGAAAGCAGATTCACTTCTGACGAAATCAATGGAAATACAACAGTAGTTCAACACACAGAGTTAAACAGGCGACTTCTATAGCGAAACTTAACTGTAAGTGTGCTTGTCCTCACCCATGATGTTGTGCATGCACAGAGGACATGTGCGGTGCTGCAGCAGCCAGGGATCAACACAGTCTTTATGGAACTCATGAGCACACGAGATGATCCGCAGGTGCTTGAATAAAAATGCACAGAGGTGTAAATAACTAGCAAGGACATTTAAAGTTGCTGCTTTTTAGTTTCCCTCCTCATACCTGGCCGTCCTGGAACTCCTCCAGGCAGATAGCACAGACAGGACTGGAGTTGGAGCTGCTGGCTGACCCCCAGGCTCCACGGTTCCTCTGCGTGCCTGAGCAGCCCTGCGAGATGTAGGTTTTGGTCTCCAGTCGACTTATAGCCTGCATGGTCTGCTGACGGACAGAGTCCTATACCAACAACAAGGGGGGAGTTAGGAAAGAATTGGAAAGATCTTTGGCTGAGTAAGATTTACACTTGGTTACACTCACCCAGGTTCTGTTGGACTTGCACTTGTAGCGGAAAGCGAAGATGAGGACGATAACCAGAATGGCCAGGACGATGGTCAGCAGGATACCCACATCATAATGTGGCTTAAAAAAAAGAACAAATATTTATATTATCTTACACATTTTTACGAATGTGTGTGTGTGTGTGTGTGTGTGTGTGTGTGTGTGTGTGTGTGTGTGTGTGTGTGTGTGTGTGCTTCAGGGCTCACCCATCTAGGCTGCTCCACCAAGATCTCAATACGAACTTTGGCCTCCTCGTTCTTGTTGACCAAACCCATCAGCTCCTCAGCATCTTCCGCCTCCACCAACACGACTGGACGGGGAAGCGAGTCTGTTTCTCGCAGCTGTCGAAATGTCGAAATATGATTGTGATTATCAATCGCTGCGTGCTGATCCATTTTGCATCTTTGAAAAGAGCCTTCGCACTCACCTCGGCAGCGGCATTGGCATCGTCGCTGACATCAAATATAACAGCCTGAGCTCCTTTATCCAATGCCATGCGAGCCTGGAAGAAGCAACACAGGAGAAACTACAGTGAAAAAAACAACACTCACATACTCTAAGTAGATATTCTTTCATCCAGAGGAGGTTCTGAAATTTATTTTTGTGATGTGAGCTTGTCACCGTCTGTCCAGGTTTTCAAATTGGGCCAGAAGCTAATGCTATTTGGGGGACATCTGAACTAGTGCATCACTGCCCCAGAGGCCAGTTATCCAGTGGACAGTTCAGCTCTGAACCATCACTAGGTGGCAGTCATGCAATGAGCTTTTGTCCTCTCAACACAGCTCAAAGTACAGCTTCCCCTGCCACCTTCCCACCTGACTCTGGAACCCTGACCATTCCCAGAAAGTGTGTTAGCAGGAATCCCAAGGCCACGGAACAGATCTGCTGCCAGGCCGTAACCCTTATCTCTTGTTGGAGAAAGTAGACAAAATAAATAGCGGAGAACTATTTGGCCGAGGGGGAAAAGAAGCCGAATAAAACAAACAGTTGCGGTGCTCCAGTAGAACAAGCGGCATGCAAATAAGTGCCATTTGTATTCAAACAAGACTGATAATCAGTGCAGTAGATAATCTGTTTGCTCTTAAACCTGTCAAATGAACAATGCAGGTCAGTTAAGGGGAACTTACACAACAAATAGTACAGCTTCTGTATGTGTTAACTTGATTCCAGGCTCTTTAGTGAACATGCTTGAAAACAGTTTCATGTTTCATTGCTGCACATTTGCACATCTTCAGCCGCTAACTGTGTCGGTAGTGGACAGGGGCTTATAGGAGCACTGTTTCTAAAGCAGTGCAGGTCAATCAAAAAAGCTGAAACTCACTATGAAGCTCCGTTGAGCCGAGGGGAGCTGCAGGGTGGCTGCTACTTCTCGTTTTGTAAAATTTGAATACCTTGTTATTATAAAAGCATCAATTATCATATGGTAAATACTACATCCTAAAATTACTGTCTGCAAAATAAACGTAATTCAAAGCTCAGCTAATTTCAGAACATGATAGTGTTGAATATTATACTCTATGCATCCATCATACAATGCATATATAACAAACAGGTCATATATCACACGTACAAAAATATTGCGTTGAAAAGATAACAACGCAGGTGAGGCCTTCACTGTGTGTCGGTGTCTCTGCACATTGTTAATGCGCACGCACACGCACACACACACGAAAACCTGAGGTGAAAACATCACTCAGTTGATCCATTACATCGAGTTAATGAGAAACCTCGTTAGAGGAGTGGCAGCATTGAACTCAGATAACTTTTTAACACTTCAGAAAGAGAAAGTTAATAGATGACAAGGACGACACAGGCATTTCCTTTGTATACATTAGACGGCACAGTTCTCCCTCTCCGACACTGCAAGCACACTTCACAAAATCAGATAATAAAAAGCTAACAAATCCACATTGATCTGGCGTCCAACTGTGATTCAGACTTTCCCCAGTTTCATCAGAACAGTAATTGTAGTACGTGCATGGGTCTAAACCCAAGAAAGAAAGAAGCTGAATCTCTGACATGCGGGACTTTGCTTCACCTGGAGTTCAAAAGTTCTCCAAGTCCATACGTCCTCTAATCTTGGTAATAAACACTCTTGTGGTCAAATATACACAGACAGACAGGACAAGTTTCCAATAGCCTCCTACAGTTCAGTATATCAGTCTACAGTCGTACTACATCTCGATATCAGAGCGTGGTCGCCAACGCATCCGTCGAGCCGCCCAACCAGAAGCGTCTTGAGACATCACATTGCACGATCAAACGTTTGATAGTTCAATGACGAACCGCAGCGCTAACGCTAACACGGCAATTAAAACCACTGTCAGCAAGAATGTCTCAACGTCTCCAAATCTGTTACGGTCGGAAGTGAAAGAGCCGACGCTGCGGTTAGTTCAACGACTACCCTCGTGAGGTGGAATGTGACCTTCAAAGACTAATTGGAATTCGAGTAAAAACAAATTGCATCATAGAAAACGCTTTGGTTTCCCAGTACAGACGTCATCGCTGGAAAACCAACAGTGAAGAGATCAAAATAGTCGATGTCTACTTTTAACGCTGTCGCAGGAGCAGACCGACAGACGTGCGAGGTTTTTGCCGTCATTTTTTGAATCGTTGCGGACGAGGCGGGCGTGACGAGGAGCCCTGTGATAGCAGGTCATGTAGCGCTATCACAAACATAAACACACCCGAGGGCACAGAGCCAGGAGGAGGTACTGTGAGGTCACGCAGGTACACCGGCAGGTATGTGATTGAACATAGCTCCAAACATCGTAGGGTTTCCTGACATTTACTCTACTTGCTAACGTTGTCGCCAGCGTTAATGTGAACCA
>CAAKHC010010780.1:0-10379 GCA_901007825.1 Macroramphosus scolopax
CACTACTCTGAAGATACGTCACAGAAAAGACATGTCACTCACACACACACACACACACACAGTGCATGTGTGTGTCCTGTCCTGGATGTTTAGTGTCACTATTGTTTTTAAAAATGCACTTTCTCTGTCTCCAGCTGCTTCGACAGGCTCTGAGCCCAGAGCAGCGCGAGGACAGAATAGACTCTGTATCTGCTGTAAGAACCAGTGTGAGGTTCAGCATATTTATGTGAGACTGACGCAACACGGCGACCGCTGCACGTGAAGACGACCGGGCGCTGTGTGCTTTACACTCAAGCTAATATTTATCTTTTTAACCTTGTTTAATTTGCTTGTAAACATATTATTAACTGTAGGCACTGAGTAGCTGTCTGTCACACTGCAGCATCGAGTTAGACGTGTCAGAGACTAATGTTTCCCAAAAAATAAAATCAGACTTGAGAAGTTGAACCCTAATGATCAGTGTCACTGTCTTTATTTATTTACTCTAGTTTTACAATTCTATTCTCCTTAAATAGCGATTACAATTCATTTTGTATTTCTTTTATGGTTGCATTTAGATGCATCATGCATCATTTATTTCATTTTGGACTGTAAAAGAAAGATACGTGATAAAATGAGCTTCCATACTTTAAAATCATGTTAACTTCAGTTTCTGCTGAAGATAAAAATATATTTCAGCTTTTAACCAGTCCATAAGACCTCAGGTCTGAGGTCAGGTACAGGATATAAAGCAGTATTTTACCCTATAAAAAGAACAGCACTTGCAGCTCCTCCACTGGCCTGCTGCCCCCTGTTCCACTTCCATCCAGCAGATGGCGCCAGAGCACCGCCTCATCCTGGGTGACCGGGTTCATCGGGTCCACTATGACACGATTCCCTCCATCAGTTGCTGTCCAGTTCTGCTCCTCACAATTTCAGTGGCTTATTACTAAAGCTGATTAACTGTACGAGGCATTGTGTGAATGTGTGTGTGTTGCCCCAATTAGGAATTAATCTTATCATTTGAAAAGAAATTCAATTTCCCGTGGGTGTATTAATTGTGTATACATGTAATTTGGCTGCTTTTTTCCCACCTAAATTGGCCTTCTTTCTTTCTTAACGGCCAGTAATTACATGCTTATACGGCCAGACTGAGGCCATCACTTGGCCACAGCGCGGTGATGTGAAATGTAATTTGAAGAAAAAGCTACCTGAATCACCTTTCCTCCCCACAGACCCTCCTAGAATAATTATCCTTAACTTTAACCAGCGTCCTTAATTCAGCTTCACACCCACGCCTCTGCCTCGTTTCCCCTCCTTATAATATCCCCCGACCTCAACGGGCACATGGTTCACCGTGGAGGTATTTCCATGTTGCTGGCGATCCTCTCTGAGCATGAAATTAGTAAATCCAATAATTGTGGTTGATTTAAGAATGCATGGGGAGACCGCGGGGTCATATGCAGATGGGTAATCAATACTAATTACCATTTCATTTCTCCCCCCGCACTTCTCTTTTCTTCTGGAATCTGATCTCATTGGACTGATTAAAGGTTGCAAATGAAGAGTCCCCACTCTGGTTCTCATCAAAGCTCCACCACATGCTCACTAACTTTGTCTTCATTTAATTCTACGCTGTCTTCAGACAGGGTCCCAATTAAAAAGCTCCAAGCGAATCTCCAAAATCGCTCGTTCACATTGGACTTTTAGATTAAAAGCACATCTCCTCCGTTTCATCACTGATCAACCTGACCGGTCGGAACGTCGAGCGCGGCGATGGTAAAACGATCACTATTGCAATAACAATAACGATCAAAGACAATAAATCTTCCCCGAGATGAATCACGTATGACATTCAGGGTGAATATTTCTGAATAAATAAACCGCTGCAAAAAAAAAAAAAAGCACATGGCACAATGCAGGAGAGACGAAAGGCGAAATGAGAAACAGCAGGAGTTATAGATTTTAGATTTACTGCAGTCCCTATTGGCTGCATTGGAAACTTTGCTGCTGCTGCTGCTGCTGCTTGCCAAACAAACAGGAGTGAATAACAGGACCTGTTTCCAGACATTGGATAAGGGATTTGATCCACCTCGCGCACATGAGAGAAGCTCTGGCTTAAAACAAGTCCAGTGAGTCGCTTCCCCAAATTAGACTCCCCGCAATACTCATCTGAGAATCTCCTTTTGACAATTAAGACACCCATGGAGGCATGGAAAGCTCTCAATTCCATTAGCCTCTGTGCTGTTTCACTCTATCTGTCCACTGAGCCTTAACTTACTTATTAGTACGAGTCTGCCGTATTTTGTTAGGGAAGCGATTAGTGAAATCTACATGAAAAGGCAATTTCCCACTTCTTTTCTTGCCCCTCACTCTCGCACACTTCATTGAGATCAGACAGATCTAAAGAATGGCGTCGGCGCGCTAATGAAATTCGCTCTGCATCATTTCGGATGTTAATCTTTAAAAGAAAGTGACTTGTGTCTTTATTTACTCGTTTCACTGTGACAAATGGTCAGCTGGGATGACATCGGCGCTCGTGTGCCTCCCTGTTTAAGCGGCGGCTGGCGGTCGGCTCTCAGACTGCAGCTCCGCTTTGATGCATTGGAGTTAGTATCTCCCTGACATTTCTCAGGACAGATTTCCATCACTGGATTCGTCTCTACTTTTGGTGCAATGTGATAAATGAGTCAGGACGTCGATTTTCCCTCCCCTCGCTCCCGTGGAGAACGTTTGTGTCTGTTTACGAGTAAATGCATATTTGAGAGGGTGTGAATCTTTCAACGAGGTAAAGTGTGCTTGCATATATTGCTCGTCTTGCCAGTGCATCCACGTCCTGGTGTGCCTCTTGCGAGAGGGAGGATGGCATGAGCGTACTTGTGACACAAAATAGACGGCAGCATTAATGGAACTGACATTAATTTGACAGAGCGCTCACTAACATGCGAAGTCACTCGCAGTTCATAAGAATAATATTAACTCAGCATTAACATGCAAGGCTGTCTGTTGCACCAGATGCCAGGCGCTTTGCAGAGCGGGTGCTGCAGCCTGTCTCTCTGAGCCACGAGCGGATCCTGGCTACAGCATGTGCACAACAAGCAAAGCCTCATTCTTGTGTCTGCGTTTGTTTATATGCATTATATAGTAGGACGTGTCACGCTGGTGCTGAGGCTGCAGGGAGACACTTTGCAGACATCATCCGGGAGCATTCTGGAAATAGCTGAGAGGTTAGAGAGGTGATAGTTCAGGGTTCATCGCTGCTCGGTGGACGGAGCTCCTCCAGCGTGATGCATTGCTAGCATGCCCTTGAGCACACACAAACACACACATTTTGATAGCCTGTGGAAAAGCTGATGGCTATTCAGCCGCAGCCATTAACACTAATCAAAAACCACTTTACCTGATAAGAACTGCAGGGGTCATCCACCAACTCCGCGCAGCCACATCCCTCCTTTCTAATAATGACCCGGCTTAAACAAGGTGCCACCGGGGGGAACCATGAGGCTGATGGAGAGATACGGGTGAAAGCTGTTATTTGTAGTGAGGCGAGAGGGAAGCGCACACATTGCAACGGTTTGTGTCACAAACAGGTGATGACACAATCGCAACACATTTATACTGGGGTCGACACACAACCAGTCAAACCAAACATTTAGCATGCAGGTTTGGACACATCATTTCCCATTAAACTTCATTCATTTCCTGGAGACTTACTGTAATAACTAACCTCACCTTATCTTATTGTTGGAGGAGTTAACTTAACCTTACTTTGACCTTCAGCAAGTCTTCACCCTAAAAAGCTAATGATTCACGTCATGGGGACGTGACGGAGGCGAGTCCCAGCAGTTGACTGTGCAAACAGATGAGTGTCCCCACAACATGAGGAAAACCTAGGACGCACGTAGGCGCGCACGCGGGGGTGTATACAGTATGGATCGGGCATTGACCGAACCTCATGAAAGATGCAGTTATGCAAATGGCTTCAGGGTGAGTGAACGCAGGCCGCAGGGCCGAAGCGACCGACGCTGGTCCGCCGTCGGCCCGTCCAGGCGACACAAACCTTCTGCTGCCACAACAACAAACACAGTGTTCAAACATGACTGCTTCCCGGTGATGATGATGATGACCCGGCCGCTGGTCCTTTCACCTCCTCGTCCGACTGTCGGGCTTCAGTTTTCTTTTCAGTCACAGCAGGCAGCTTCAAAAAAACCCAAATGTTTTGCTGCACACTCAGCAGCAAACAGCAGACAGCCACTTAGCAACGAGCTGGTGGGTACAGAGGAGCGTTTAGCAGCTAAGGAGCCGCAGCGTTTCCTCTCCAGTCCAGATGAAACATTCTGGGAGGACCTGGCCTCCGTTTCTTCAATGGGATTCAGTTCATTTTCATTACAGCGTTACGACGGGCTACCAGTTATTTTGGGGGAAGCTAACACTGATTGATGGTCTTGATGGTGTCGGTTAAAACATCTTATTTTGTTTAAAGAGGAAAAAAAAAGATATTATTAAAATGCAAGACTACAAAGAAATAATGTTGTTGTTGTTTTGTGTTTTCCTTACGACAAACACTCATAACACTGATTAAAGCTCCAGAAAGATGAGGCCAGAGGAGCTTGATCGCCCCCTGGTGGCTGGTTGCAGTATAGCTTATAAATCCCGCCTCCTCTATGTGAGCAGATGGGCCAAACTAGAGACTCAAAGTACACGCCAGATCATTATATCTGATGGTTACAGTTCTTATTAGTTGATCTATTTTCAAGTGTTGGTGTCTGATTTAAAGAGCTTCAGAGGTTCTGGTTTGTTATCTTTGTGCAGAGCCAAGCTAGCTACAACAGTTTCCAGCTTCTATGATCCACTAAACTGACTGTCTGTCGACTCGGCTTCGTGTTTCACTGACAGGAGTCGTATTAAAGATCTCCAGCTCCATTCTTAATAATATTCTGGATGTTTGCTAGAATCTGTTCTCTGCCTAAAACATAGTGCTTCAGTTTGTCTGCAACGCTTGACAATAAGACAAAAGGTGATGAAGCACAGGAAGGAAGAGCATCGAGTAAATAAACTTACCGACTTTTGGTCTCAAGACTAAATCTGAGAATAGCAGATGCAACGAACACATAATAGTGCAGCAGCGTGTTTTCAGGCTGTGCAGCTGGAACTCGTAACGCCGTTGAAAGGAAACTTCAGTTCAGCACTCTGCACTGTTTCTTAAAGCGGCTTCTTGTTTCATCCTGCGACTTGTGTTGGCTTCACCTCCCACACAACCTGCTCAACCAGGCTGTTTTTGTCTGCAACGTTTTTGATGTTTCTTTTTTTTCCCGCTGTTCCACGCACTTCCTCGCCGAGGAAGACTGTAATTTGCTGCGCGGCAGGAACGGACGGCGTCGGATCAGCACCCACGTACTCGCTCAGGTGTGGAGTCTGGAGGGTCGCCGGGGCGTCCGTCATGAGCGGGATTAGAGACGATCATGTTGCAGGATAAGACAAGGAAAACTGCGGCGTCCTACTGCAGAGTTTCACTGCTTCATACATGCATAATTCAATTTAATATTTCTCCATTTTATAGCCCTAAATATTCATGAATGATAAGAGCTCAGGGCAAACTTGTTCAAAACTTAGCCAACGTGTGAAAACTCGCTCTTCGTCGTGTGTTTAGGCCGCGGTTGTTTTTCGTAGCTTTAACAAGATCAATATGGCTACATTGCGTTAGCCCCGCACATTGTGTTGTGTTACACCATCACGGGGCAAATGAAATAATGAATTCACGGCTTGACACAAAGGCAGATGAAGGCATATTTGAACATTCAAAGAGAGAGCGTGGGGAGGAAGAGAGGGAGAGAGGGGATAGAACATTCCCAAAATTAATTTTCATCTCCAGGGTTCATGCATATTTAATAGAGAGCGCTTGAATATCATAGGGTAATACTAGCCTGGCGTGCACGCACAGGCCGAGGCTGCGCGGAGAGAAAATAAACGACCGTGATCGTTGTCATGAGCAATAACTCTCTGTAGAGCCGGGAAACAAAATAGCCAGAAATGCTTTGATGAAGGAGAAGAGGAGGAAAGAGAGAGAGAGACGTAGTAGAGCGAAGGGAAGTGAGTGAGACAGAGAGGAGCTGTAGCAGAGGTTAAATACTGGTGGAGTGATGGTCCCTCTGCAGCTGCTGGGGCTGCCGCTGTCTTTGTTTTGTGTGCGGGGGGGGGGTTGGAGCAGGGGGAGTACGGGATACGGGATGCTGAGGCGGAGGCTGATGTCTGAGTGACAGTAGTTGACAAGCCGAGTGGACGGTATCCCAGGAGGCTCTCTGTTGTCACCGCCGCCACCTTTCAATGAGTAAACACATCACAGAATCAGCACATGAAAGCTGCACTGCCGGTGCGTTCGCTTGTCTCACATAGATGGAAAACACACACACACACACACACACACACACACACACACACACGTTTGCAGTTGTCAGTGAATAAAGAGCTTTTTAGAAACCGCTCATAGCATGTGTTGCTGATGATCTGGTGTTTGCATCTGTGTTCCACCTGTGTGCTGCAGCTACATACCGAGTGCATGCCAGCAGCGTCTGCTCCCCCATTAGAGCCTCGGCATCCCGTATTCTCCCCACGTGTGGCGAGAAAAAAAAAAAATGAGGCATGAAACAGCGTTGTCATGCTGAACAGAATTTTAATTACTGACCCTCTCCTCCTTTTCCCCGCGTGCGCGCTCCCAATTGGTCTGAAATAACAGAGAGTGAAAGAGACGAGTGAAAGAAGAAGAAGACAGTGGCGTTAACACACGGCACTATCGGAGCGCCGGAGAAAGCCAATATCAGAGCGCAGAATTAACAGCATGTGGAGCGTATTAATTCAGCCACCTTGAATGCGAGGAGGAAGAAAGAAAACGTCAATCATTTTTTTTTTTAAAGGGCCGTCTCGTTCTGCAGGAAAATTAAAGCATGAAGAACTCGCAGGGAAAAATGTGTTAAAGACCGCAAGTGAGGCGAAGGCCTCTGTTTCTGGGTCTGGTTGGAGAAGCTCGGCTAAAGACTGACGTTGATCTGAATAAAGTTACTTGATGATGGCGGTTCAGCCCCCTCCCTCCTCATCCTCCCACCCACCCCCCCCCTGTGATCCAGCCCCCGTGCCGCCATGGCGAGCTCTCTGACAGCTCAGGGAGCCCCACTAACTCATCTCAGCCCTCTGAGCTCCGACACCCTGCTTGTTTTATTTCCCACCAGCTAAATTGAGTCGTAAAGACTTGTAAAAATAACGATGGGGGCGCGTTCCCTTTTTTTTTTTATTCTTTATGCCTACATGCCCCCCCCACCTCCACCCTCCCACCTTCCTCTTTCCAGTATTTTCCCAGGTGGGCTGTTTGTCGACCCATTTCAAAGCTGTGACACGTTAACAAGACGGAGGATATTTACGCCGCGCTGACCTCCATGCGAGGCCGAACTCGCCGGTACGATGCAGGTGTGTGCTCCGCTCAAATGTATCCCCCCTCCGATCGGCCGTGGGGGAGGGCGGAGGCAGATCTGAGACATGCACACAGATGTGTGGGATATGTTTATACGTCGTCCTCCGGGGGGGCCACAGACCGAACACACGGATACAAACACAGCAGCAGAGAGAGCCGGGTTAATCTTTAGCCCCGGCATGAGAACACACACTATAAATCCCTCTTAGAGCAAGAGCAAATCAATCTCTCATATTCCTCCTCTCACACCGTTTACTCATTAACCGTTTCAGCATTGATTGGTATTCCTGTGGCAGTTAACCCATGTTAGAGGCAGTAAAAAGAAGAGGCTGTTAAATCCAGGCCGCAGCAACACAATTCATGGGGCGTAATTCGCCGAGTGTTTACCTCGTAAATCAAACTCCGTTGGGGGGGGTAACACTGCACCACTTTACAGTACGAGGTGGCAGAGCCAGAATAATGTAACCCAATCTGCAGGATCCTCCCTGATGTCTGCTATTGCTGGAGGTAGAACAGAGCCGTAAAGGAGGAGGAGGAGGGGCGGAGGTTATACAACCCTGTTAACATGCACGGAAAATACATGCATTCACAAATGAATTAGTCCTGCAGCTTTTAATCGCACCCTTATTGGACGTTTCCTGCACGGCGATGATTTCTTTACTTGAAGGTGGTAGTAAAGAAAAACGTCCATTAAAGTTATTGGTCGGGGAAGTAAAATTGCAGCAGAGCAGCCTGACAGGTTTGACAGCCAGCAGAGGTAGATTGCCTCCTCAAATGGTCCTCTCGCGGCCTGATGGAGCATGTTTCCAGTTGTAACGGCTGATGTCCAGACTCCAGATCTCCTGGGATGATGCCTCAAGCTTTCATCCGTGTGTGTGTGTGTGTGTTTACCCGCGTGCACGCGCGGACACGCCCGCCCCCGAGTCAAGTAACTTGCACTTTCATCTCCTTGGCGACTCGGCCATGTGTGAAGGAGGGACACACTCAGTCTGCTGCTGGTAAAAGCTTTCCGTGCTGCCAGTGTCACTATGGATCTCTGTCACTCATCCGCACGGAGCAAAATGACAGAGGATTCCTCGGAGGGGTTTGAGGTGACGCGCTGCAACACTGCTGCCGTATTCCAGGTCGGCTGCTGGCTGCTATCAACAGACGCTGGTGTTGTCTGAAGGCACAGAAACTGGTGATTTGATTGGTCCAATATCTGCATGCACTTCAAATCATTTGGATTCCAACATACTAACAGGTAGTTGACAGTCTTGTTAAAGGAGCATCATCAGTATCAGTTGCTGGGCTTCAGTCAGTCGTGCAACATGTCAGAAGTAGAACCGCTGAGTTCTTCTTCGTCTGTGACGTAGCATGCTACATGTAGCTGGCACCTCATCGTCCTGCTTTCGTAGCAATTTCACTTAACGCAACTGTCGTTAAACATCTTTTATCCACTCCAAAATGATCCGTCACCATCATCGAAGTACACAAAGAATCTAAACAAAGGGACCGAAGCGCCGGCCAGCTAAGTATAAACAGCTACTTCCCCTTTAATACAATAACAATCTCAAAAAGCTGTTTTATCGCCTTAAACACGGGAACATTTATAGAAGTGATGTCATGTGGTGTCACACATTCTACATCAGCATCACTTTAACTAACATTATTATTTCGCCTGTGTTGTGCAAGTTATACCAGTTGCTCTTCTCATTTGCCTGCCGGGCACAAATCTGGGCAGCAAAGCGAGAAGCCGTTGTTTATTTAAGCTAACTGGGCTGAGGCTCGGAGCTGCACATCGCGGGGCCCCGGCGTGGTGATCAGGATCAAAGAGAGCTGCTTAAGACAACACACTTTACTGCTTCCTTGTAATAACCTGTGTTTGGAGACGTCTTATCAGACGAGTCGCCGCGACTGCACACATCTTTTCTTTTAAGGGACTTGTTTGTTGTTCCTCCCCTGGGTAGTCAGTCGTCCCTACCTGGACCTCCGCGATGAACCGTCTGCGTCTGACAGATTGGTTAAGCAGATTCGCGGGACACCGACAAAGCCCTGAAATACGGAGAAAGGCTGTTTGTGTCTGCGAGTGAAGAGGCAGCGCCGCCGCCTTTCTCACGGCGAAGAAAGACTCACGCACGCCGTATCTGGAAGGAGAAAATAGAGTATCATCCTGAACTCGGGGAACGGGGATTCAAAAGAGCTCGTAATATTTTCGGCACTTGAAAATCTTTGATTTAATCTAGAAGTAACTCTTTTTATCCTGTGTTTCCATGGAAACAAGTGAAGTTGGGGCAGGAAGGAACAGGCAGGGGGCCTGATAAGGGGAGGATGAGAGAGGAGTGGAAGGGGAGGAGTGATGAGGGAGGGGTAGTTTCATTTAGGAATTGAGGCGAGGGATGAAGGGATGAGGATTAGCTGTCACAATGAAGAAAAGGTGTCCTGTCGCCGGCTCTCGGTCTCGCTGCTCCCTCACTCTCATCCTCCGACTCCCTCCCCATCACCTCTGTGTCCTTGACAAGCCTCCTCACAAAGGTATTTATCGGCCTCCATTCCATTAATTACCATCCAATTAGCTACTCCCACAGTGGAACTGCTGCACTACTGCGGTGTCAAGCCGGTTCACTTAGCGAGTCTTGACACCTTCGTGTCGGCCGCTTCGCCTCAAACTCTCGGCGATAGCGTGAAGAAAGTTTCGACAAAGAATCCCTCGGCGCGTTAATGCGTCCATTAAAACCGGCATTCATGTCTTTACCAGATTTGTCACTAAATAGTTATTTTAGCTAATTGGCAAGGCAGCTTAGCCTTGTGTATTTGATGTTGGGTGCTTGACGTCTTTCATGTCAGCGATACAGGCTTATTAATGCCCCTTTACACCGCTCACGGACCTCCTTCATGCAGACGCCTCGCAGGGAGGAGACGGGGGTAAAAAGTTTAGAATGACTTTTTGGGTGGGGGG
>CAAKHC010010784.1:9400-27869 GCA_901007825.1 Macroramphosus scolopax
AGGCAGGCTGTGGCGTTTAAACGATGCTCAGTTGGTACTATGGGACCAAAAGTGTGCCAATAAAATATCCTCCTCATCATTACACCAGCAGCAGCAGCCTGCATCATTGATGCAAGGCAGGATAGGAGAAGTGATTGGTCAGGAGATAACCAGGGGGGAGGGGCTTAGCATTTGAATTCCATTCAGGATTTTGTGTCTCTGGACCTTCATCTTTACTCATCTTCGCTCCCGTCAGACATCATTCACAGCAGCTTACGGACTCCCTCAGGGCTTCCACAGCATGTTGGACAAACAGGGGTTTCTGTATGAGATCTCCTCGCTGCAAGTGGATTACGTTGAGGGTCAGATGGGAGGCGATGAGACAGGGACAGGAGGATGAAAGAACATCTTGTAAAAAAAAAGAGTGTTGGAAGAGGCCCAATCCGATGGTTCAATGGCTTTATTCAGGCTTAATTCACCGAATCCAGCTCAAGAAAACACAAAAACTGTAGGCGTTTAATGATCACGTCTGGCGGATAAATCCTGTGTACATAACCCGATGTGGCAATCCTTGTGACTCGCAGGTACTTGTACGAGCGGATAGACGGCCGGGTTCGTGGGAACCTGCGGCAGGCGGCCATCGACCGCTTCAGCAAGCCCGACTCCGACCGCTTCGTGTTCCTTCTGTGTACGAGAGCCGGCGGCCTGGGAATCAACCTCACGGCGGCGGACACCTGCATCATCTTTGACTCTGACTGGAACCCGCAGAACGACCTGCAGGTGGGACACACAGATGCAGCCAGTGCGATGTACTGCTGCGGGTATTTCCTATTCATGTTAAGGCGTTCGAGGCTTCCAGTGAAGACGGCGCCTGTCTAGGCTAGCTAACGATAGCAGATTTGTTGGGAGATTACATTTCAACCTTGTTTGCTCTCTACAGGGACTGTTTACTTGCGTGGAACCAAACCTGCTTACTGGGTTATTGGTTCAAACTACTCAAACAGACTACAAACACCAGAGTTTACAGACCCTGTAAATGTCAGAGTGACACACACTCGTGTAAACGTGTGTCCCATGTGCACCAAAAAATGTCTTCCTCGTTGATTTAAGAAAGCAAATGACAAAACTTGTGTTGCACTGCTCCTTTACCTTCCGCAGGCCCAGGCTCGCTGCCATCGGATCGGTCAAAACAAGGCGGTGAAGGTGTACCGTCTGATCACCAGGAACTCGTACGAGCGGGAGATGTTCGACCGCGCCAGCCTCAAGCTGGGTTTGGACAAAGCCGTGTTGCAGAGCATGAGCGGCCGAGACAACAGCCTGGGAGGAAGCACCGGGGGAGGGGTAAGTCTGAGAGTTGTCCAAACTGTGAGACAAAACCATTTAAATCAGTTTATTTCTGACCTCGCCTGTGATAATTGAATCTATCCAACAAGTTAACCTTGGCAGAACTGTTTCCGCTCAACTGTCCCATCAGGGTTTTATTACACAAATGAAACGGTGCATCGCAGCACCGAGATAATCATAGAGGAGGATTATTACTCTGATTTGTCTGTTGCTGCCTTCATCTTCCTGCTACTTATTTCATCATCATATCTCAAAAAGACTAAACCCAGACGGCAACCTGAGGTCTGGAAAACAGGTTAGAAGACCCAAAGTCTGTGGTCACGTCCCAGTTTTTGGGCTCGGATCAGATTTGCCTGTGTTGACCATCACGTCCGTAATTACTACGGCTTATTTGTGAGACCGCTCATGGTGGAGAAAAGGGACTTGATTGTAGCAAATGCATGACCAGAATTTATCCTCGGAGGACGACAAACAGTCTGCCGGCTGTATTTGACGATCCTTCCGCTTAACGAGTCTCGCAGCTGAAGAGACCGTATGGTCCTTCTGCGCTTTGTGATAGCGACAGAGCTCAGCGAGCGCATGCATGAAGGCAAAACACTGTTGATTACGATCTGACAGCTCTCATTCAAGCTGCATGGCCTCGTATCGGAAGTGCACCCGACCCGACCCGTAGCCTGGTTTAAGTTCTCCATTAATAGGGGATGTGAAAACACTTCCCGACCATGCAGCCTGATGTCTTATCAGACACACGTTTCTCATACGAAGCCGAGTTTCCTGATTCCAGGAGGTCTTTTTCTTTCTCCTAATTTGTCTTTTCAACAATAATCATTTCTGATAATCATCACTCCAACATGTCAGGCAACATTAAGACGCCGGGCGAAGAAGAAAAAAAAGAAAACTTGGACCTCGCTCTCAACCGCTTCCACTTGAAGTGTAACAGATCCTATTAGAGTCTAATCCCCCTTCTGAGGGAGTGTGTCAACAGTATGTGAAGTGTGTAGGTGGGTGTTCAGCTGCGGTTGGTGTCCCCTGGGGATTATTCGAAATATAAAGAGGCTGAGCTTTTAGCGGGTCTCCACATCTGGTTTGACTGAACATATTTGCATACTAAACAGCTGTTAAGATTAGATACAGGTCTGCAACAAGTGTGTGTGTGTGTGCGACGGCGTGCGCTGTGTGTTTCTGACAAGTTTTGGAAGTGTTTCTATGCACGTGCACGCTGTATGTTTTGTAGCGTTACCACCAATTTCTACATGTCGGCTGTCGTTTCTGTCCTGCGTCTAACGCTCCTCTTCCTCCTCGCCTCTCAGGCGGTGCAGCAGCAGCTGTCTAAGAAGGAGATCGAGGATCTGCTGCGACGCGGCGCCTACGGAGCCATCATGGACGAGGAGGATGAAGGCGCCAAATTCTGCGAGGAAGACATCGACCAGATCCTCCAGCGCAGGACGAAGACCATCACCATCGAGTCCGAGGGGCGGGGATCCACCTTCGCTAAGGTGCTTTGAGGGTCTACATATATTATAGTAAGACTGGGGTTCGCAAGTCGGATGATGAATTGTTACGTTTCTGACTTTCAGGCCAGTTTTGTGGCGTCTGGAAACCGCACAGACATCTCCCTGGACGACCCCAACTTCTGGGACAAGTGGGCTAAAAAGGCGGATATAGATATGGAGATGGTCAACGGCAGAGTAAGTGCACCATAAATAACAGAAACACCCGCACGGCGGTGGATCATTCTGACACCGTAAAAGGTTTCCCGCGTCTCGTTCTGTGACCCGAAAGCTGAATCCCGTCTCTCCTCCCGTCGCCGTCTCCACAGAACAGCTTGGTGATTGACACCCCCCGCGTCAGGAAGCAGACGAGACCCTTCAGCGCCACAAAGGATGAGCTGGCGGAGCTTTCCGAGGGCGACAGCGAGAGCGACGACACCAAACCTAAACTCAGGCGAAACCACGACCGCCTCAACAGCTACGGGCGCACGGAGTGCTTCAGAGTGGAGAAGAACCTGCTCGTCTACGGGTACGATTGACGGCTCTGCGCGAAGGGATACGAGTATTTGATCGGTACCACAAGTTAAATGTTTGTGTTTTCCAGGTGGGGTCGTTGGAAGGACATCCTCAACCACGGGCGCTTCAAGAAGCAGCTGACGGACCGGGATGTGGAGTCCATCTGCAGGGCGCTGCTCTCCTACTGTCTGGTTCATTACCGCGGAGACGACAAGATCAAGAGCTTCATGTGGGACCTGATCGCGCCGACTGAAGACGGGCAAACCAAGGAGCTGCAGAACCACCTGGGTGAGTCTCGGGTTCAGACGGTGACGCCGTCAATGTGTCAGCGTGAGTCTGCTGACGAGACGATGACGATGTTAGGAGGGTGATGATTGCATTTCTTACATTTGACCTCCGTCTGCCGCCCAGGTCTGTCGGCCCCAGTCCCTCGGGGCAGAAAGGGGAAGAAGATGAAGACCCAGTCCAGCTCGTTTGACATCCACAAGGCCGAGTGGTTGAGGAAACACAACCCGGAGCACATGCTGCAGGACGACGGCTACAAGAAGCACCTCAAACACCACTGCAACAAGTACGTGGTTACTCACTGTTTTCTTTTCTCGTGGGAAAACTATTACAACATCTGCAGCAGTACAAGATCTTTCTTGTCCACCAGAAGCGACAGATGACACATGAAGATGTGATGCTTCGTCCCGTCTGGACTTTTCTCAAAGTGACTAACTAGCATACCTTTGGGGTTATTTCATGTCTTCCGGGTGACGCGTGTCCTCGCGTCTCCTGTTTTAAAACCTTTGTCCTGTTCTATCTGGTCATTATTCTCCACAAGCTCATATTCTATTAGTTGATTTTAATAGGAGTGTATGGACTTTAAACTGCGGCGCCTCCCAGCCATCGTAATTAAGAGGCACTAAAACGTCTATCGGCGCTGACACTCTTCTGTTTCATTAACGGACGGGCGTCACTTTCGAGACCGGTCGGCAGATACGGATCTTAATGAGACTGCAGCCGCGGCTAATGGCCATTATAGATCTTTCTTATTTACAGACAGAGGGGGCTATTTTGAGATATGAGCTTGAATAGATGGCTGCTTCTGTTGAATAGGATCGGGGTGAGGGGGGGGGGGCTTGTGTCCGCGGGGCTTTAGACACCGAGTGCCGCGGCTTCCATAGAAATTTCCCCATTGTCTCATGGTCCAGTAGTGCTGAATCCAGGGATTGTCTGATATGTGACACGGCGGGCAAACGGGGACACACAGTCAGCGGCGTTTGCTGACTTCTACATTTTCACTCCGAGGAGGGCGACCGCTGGGGCTTTTCATGGGCTCGGATAGGGGAGGGGGGAGGGGGTCCACCGGCCTCCTTGCTGGATCATAACCGAGGACAAAGCACGTTCAACACATGACTTTAGATTTTAAGGGAAGTAGGAGAAATGATTGTGACAGTTTCAACAGATGGTCAGAATGAATCTAATCGACATGGATCCTCATGTTGGGAGTTTCTCCATCAATCAGTTTGTCTATTAAAGATGAGAAGCTGATTGATAAATCTATTGCTTGTATAACAGGATTTTGAGGAATCTCAAGGTGTTTTCATTCCCATCAGTGAGGCAGCAGACGTCGCTTTTATTGGCTCTTGTGTACTGCGAACACACACCGTGACGGGTTCCTCGCATGCCACTCACGCATACTTCCGTCGACTCCCTGAAAGCGGCGGTGCTGTGAGTGGACGGCGCCACGCGGGGCTAACAAAAGACCTTGCAGAGAGTGTGGTGAAGGGATGTGCTGACAGGCAGCGGAAGCAGCAGCAGCAGCAGCAGCAGCTGCTCATGGGCGGGTCCAGTCACACAGGAGGATGGAGGGGAGAGGAAGGAGGAAGACTTGGCAGAGCTACAAGTCCTGACTGGACACCCTCAGACAATTACAATAAAATACAAACATCCTGTAAGATATTAGAACGAGAAACTTCCTCAAGAAGTACGAGAACAAAAAATGATGTTGATAATTAGTCCCATTTATTTTTATATTATTGGGAGTTTCTAGAAAGTTTGTTGTGTGTTTCATCAGAGGTGGAAACAGGCGTTCAAACTTCACGATGCTGCAGGTCTTCTTGACCCTCTCTGAGAATCTCATTTATCTGAGCTTCATCGTGTATCTCCCCAGCAAGTGGCAGAGGAAGTATATCCTATGAGATAACGGTTAATTGCACATAAGCAATTCACCATCCATGCATGCCGACTCGTTCTTCCGGCAGCAGACGTGACGCAAGGAACATTGCTTAACGTTCGTACACAATCAACCCTTTCGACATGAGGCGAAATCTCACGGCGTCAGCAGTCGCTCGCGGCGCGGCGCGGCGCACCGCCCGCTCACGCCGCTTCCACTCTCGTCTGCGCTCAAAGCCCGCCGGCTGCGATGTGTGATCATGCATCACAGAGCTAATGTCTCCCCTGTGAGTCAGACTCTCTCTACCTTGTCGGCCTCGACTTCCCGGCCTTCATCTGCTGCCAAAGCACGACCGCATGACGACTGGAAGAGAGGCTCTTGTCTGTTCGCTCTGCCCCTCGGAGCCTCACCGTGGGGCTCGCTCACGACTCCCTGTGAGGTCCACAACACAAAAATGTTAATTGCTCGGCCACTTTACTGGTCTATCATGGGCAGTTTTGCAGTGTGTGTTGGTCAGCCAGTGGTTTTAAGTGTTACACGCCCTCTGCACAAGAAGGAACCACAGTCCAGGCTCCTGTTTGAAATATACGCTGCTAATGGATGATTGATGGGATTAAACCTAACTTGGAACTTTCATTCTCGTTCATTGTGTTCATGCATTGTGAGCAGGCTGTGTGTGCGTGTGTTTGTGTGTGTGTGTCGGTTCTGCTCGCTCAGCGTTTGTGCGTGGTCAGGGCTTTTTTGTGACCAGTGGGTTTTCTGTGCGCAGGGTGCTGCTCCGGGTCAGAATGCTCTACTACCTGAAACAAGAGGTGATAGGAATCGAGGCCCAGAAGGTGCTGGACAACGTGGAGGCCAGGTGAGCTACAACACATCTCACATACACCTAACCTATCATTTAATATTATTCTCTACTGCTTGGGACTTGAAATACAATCACTTAAATCAACAGACGTTTTCACCAATCAATAATAATACCTGAATTCATGCTCAGTAAAGAGGCCGAATTTAATCTAGCAGCTTGAAAACAGAACAGAGAGCAGATTTGTTCAGAGTTTATGCATCAAGGTGAAATGGCTGCCTGGTTGTTTGTTTTTTGAGAGGCAGTTGGGATCATTTGCATATTGTTACCAACCTGTTGAAGGAAGAAGCAGCCGGATGAGGCGAGTGAATAAGAAAGCTGTGGAGCTCCGCCTGCTGGCCAAAGACTGCAACTGTTTTGTGACATTATGACACCGTTCAAAATGGGTCATCAAAACAACTGAAAGTCCAATTTTTTGCACAGAAAATAAAAGATTTGCAAATTTAAGATTAAAAAAAACATTGTTTTCTTAATTTAGGGTAAATGTTTTTATAGATTATTATTAGTTTAAGTTGACTAGAGGGTCAGAGAAGAGAGCAAGAGAGAGAGAGAGAGATCACTTGCTGGGTGAGCTAGATTGACTTTCAACAAGAGAGCGAGCGGCGTGCTGTGCTGTCAATTCATAAGCTTGTTTCAATAGAAACTCGTAGCGCTGCATCTGACCGGCGGGTTGGAGCGATGCTTTTCACGGGTCCGAAATTAAAGACCGGGCCACATCTGAGTGTGCAGAGGTTACTCACAGGTCTGAACTGGGCCTCAATCACATTGCTAGGATATCTAGTGCATTCATGAAAGTTCTTCTCTCATCGTGCTCCTCCTCTTCAGTGAGATAAAGATCTGGGTGCCAGAGCCGGACCATTCGGAGCTGCCAGCCTTGTGGTGGGACACCGTCACCGACAAGTGTCTTCTGCTGGGCGTCTATAAGCATGGTGAGTGTCCTCAGCGCCTAATGGGACTTTATAATATAGTAGTTGGTATTGAACCCTGCAAGCTTTTACTGCTACACAAGAGCCAATCGTCTGAATTTGAATCACCAATCATGTTTTTATTTCCACAGATCGTTCAGTGTGTTTTCTATTGTTCCCAAAGTATTGTGGGAAGTCGTCCAGCTTGTGTCCCCGGCCCAATCTAAGAGTTTCCATGCCTTATCCTTCACTGACGTTGACGTTTGTTTGCCGTCCTGTGCACTCCCAGGTTATGAAAAGTACAACACTATCCGTGCAGACCCCGCCCTGTGCTTCCTAGAGCGCGTCGGACGACCGGATGAGAAGGCCATCGCGGCCGAGCAGAGAGGCAATGATTTCATGGACGGGTGGGTAAACAACACCGGTCGTGCACCTTTGACAAACCTGCAAACATTTAGATGTTTGTTTTTTTTAATATTGACTCCAGTTTATCACGTGACAAAATTATGCAAACATTTAATGTGTGTGTGTGTGTGTGTGTGTGTGTGTGTGTGTGTGTGTGTGTGTGTAGGGATGTGGATGATCCAGAATACAAGCCTGCCCCGGCCCTGCTAAAGGATGACATGGAGGTAACACCACCGCACCTACAGGGGAACACTGTCCCTCTGAAATGTCTTCTTGATACTCAGACTTGGTAGTTCTTCCATAAAACATTGTTTTCCTGCAGGATGATGCCTCTTCTCCTGGAGACTTGGTCGTCACTGACAACGCCGGAGGTGAGTGTTGGACACCTCTAATCCAGGACATTATCATTATAAATATAAGTTAAAGTATTTCATGGTTGTACATACTACATGTATATATGTGTACTCCTCTCCAGATGCACTTCCACTGACGGAAGTCGAAAGCACCTACTGGCCCTCCTCCTCCGTGCTGACCGCCCGGCTGAGGCGTCTGATCACCGCCTCCCAGCGCTACACCAAGAGCCGGCAGATCCTTCAAATCCACCAGGTGGAGTCTCAGGCCCACCCGACCATGATCATGTCCGCTCCGCTCTGCCCGCTGCCGCCCACGCTCGGCGACACCCTCAACCCCAAGATGGCCGCTAAGATCGAACGTCAACAAAGGTCAGATCAACGAGAGGTTGAGTGATGTAACCGGTCAGTCGGATTATATTACTGTTACTGATATACATGTGTGACGTCGTTCAGATGGACCAGACGAGAGGAGGCCGACTTCTACCGCGTGGTCTCCACCTTCGGTGTCGTTTTCGACCCGAACCTCGGCCGCTTCGACTGGACCAAGTTCAGGGCGATGGCTCGTCTGCACAAGAAGACGGACGAGAGCCTGCAGAAGTACCTGTGTGCTTTCACCGCCATGTGCCGGCGGGTGTGTCGCCTGCCACCCAAAGAAGGAGGTCAGAGGCCTATTTGAACAAACACACACACACATATACATATAATACATGCAACCAGGTTATATACATCTGAAGTGAAGAGTTCGCCTGCTGGACCGGATCAGAACACGACATGTTTTTATAGGCTTGTCCAGTTTGTATGTTACTAAGAAATAAATTAAATATTAAATATTCAAAACTAAATAAGTTTCAACATTCGGTTTGCAGCCAACTAAAACCAGGTTCTGTAAATGTTCTTCTGGTGAGGGGTCACCTGGTAAACAAGCTGACTCGGCAGTGTTGCGGGCTGATAAAGGTTAATCATTTGTGGAAAGGCAAACTGTGATATTTAAACTCCAGGCACAGAAAAACAGGTCTTTGGTTTCTCCCTGTCAGAGCAGCTCTTGTTTCCCCTCACACCTGCGTCTGCTCTTCGTCTTTGTCTCCAGACGCTGCTGTGGACCCGTCTCTCAACATCCAGCCCATCACAGAGGAGCGAGCGTCTCGCACCCTGTACAGAGTGGAGCTGCTCCGCCAGGTGAGGGAGCAGGTCCTTCGTCATTCGTTGCTCTACGAGCGCTTGCCGCTGTGCCAGATGAGCTCCGACTTGCCCGTCTGGTGGGAAGCTGGGACCCACGACCGCGACCTGCTGGTCGGCGCTGCCAAGCACGGCGTCAGCCGCACAGATTACCACATCCTACGAGACCCAGAGCTCAGCTTCATGGTCGCCCAGCGCAACTACAGCCAAACGAAAACTGCACCGCAGCAGTCGCGCACATCCACCCCGCTCCTCCTCCCTCAGTACCAGGCCACAGGTTCGATGCTGACGGGCTCGCCGCTGCCTCCGCCGGCCCTGAAGGACGCCGAGTCCTGCGGGATCGTGCCCAAGGTGGAACCGGCCTCGGAGGGGGAGGAGACCAAGGTGAAGCTGGAGGAGAGTTGGAGTCCTCCTCGGGCACCAGCGACTCCCACCGGTCTGGAGGAGAAGCCCGTCACCGACGTGAAGGAGAGCGAGACGCAGATGGTGGCGGCGCGGACGAAACCTCTCACGCCCAACTCCTCCGAGAGGAAACCCAAGAAGTCCAGCAAGCGGGGCCGCCGGGAGGCGAGGCGCGCCTCCGCCTCCGACACCAACCGCTCCTCCTCCAGCTCCTCGTCGCGCTCCTCTTCCACGTCATCATCGTCATCCTCTTCTACGTCACATTCTGGTTCCAGCTCTTCTTCCTCTTCGTCGTCCTGCTCCTCGGGCTCTTCGTCGTCATCCTCCTCTTCCTCATCTACTTCTGATGACAGTGAAACTGAGGGAGAGGAGAGGAAGAAGAAAGGTGAGTGTGAGTTTATTTTATTTTCACTGACCCGCTAGATTGTTTAAAATTATGTAGAGAGGAGAGGAGAGGAGAGGAGAGGAGAGGAGGGGAGAAGAGGGGAGGAGGGGAGAGGAGGGGAGAGGAGAGGGAGTTCCTATAGATGAACGACCAGTCTGTCATTAGATTACAACTGTTAGTTGGCAATAAAGCGCAAGATAGCATTAATTCCTCCACTCAGTCTGAAGGAAACTGACTTCCACCTGTAAATCTATTCTCGCTGACGTCTCTGCTCACCGCTAAGATGTTTCAAGTGTTCTCCTGACGTCCGTCTCTGTGTGCTGCCGTGTTTGCAGTGGCTGCAGCCATCAGCGTGAAGGGCTTCGATGAGGACAGCGTGGCGTCTCTGGGCACCGCGCAGGATGAAACGCAGGACGCCCACGTCACCGAGAACGGCATCGCCAACAACTCCTCGCATCCCTTCCAGGGAGGCGGGTACATGCTCGCTGCGTCCTTCTGGCCAAAGGTGACCCGCCGCGGTGCAAACCTAGTCGACGCTGCATCTCTCTGCAGCACTTTATAACGTGATAGTAATAAAATGTGCTGGTCTCCATTCAGGATCGCGTGATTATCAACCGCCTGGACAGCATCTGCCAGGCGGTGCTGAAGGGCAAGTGGCCGGGAACGCGCCGCGTCTACGAGCCCGGAGGCGCCGTGGCCTCCTTCTACACCACCAAGTTGCTGGACAACGCAAACAGCCTGTGCGAGGACCCCTCTGCCTCGCCACAGGGGTCAAAGGTGACCAAGCATGTTGCAGAAAGCAAGGAGTTCTCAGTGAAGCTGAACGATGTATGTTGATTTCTCCCTTCCTCCCCTCCTCCCTCAGCTTTGCCCCTAATTGTAGGACCCTGCCACTTCTCTGCTGCCATCCACCGATGTTAGTTGCCGTTGTTCAGCATGTCGCTGTGTTTTTCTTCTTTCTTCCCTTCGGGTTATGATTAGTGGTTTTCGACTGTCTGGCGGGAGGAGAGATTAATTTAATAGCAGCCTTCCTCTCTTTTTCCCACACACTCGATTTTGAATTGGGCTCTGAAGGCTGCGATAACATGAGCACAAATCACTCAGTCATGAGAATGTACGGTTCAGTCTGAAGCCTCTCTTCACTGAAGGGGTCTTGCTTATAATCTGATTGAAGAGGCCGCCGCTGTGGATGTTCTCAAACGCGCTTCTAGGCAACGAGGTGATTAACTTGGCGGAAACCCACTTCCATCAATTCTTTCTTGTTTTCCTGTCCTGAAGTTTTCACCATCGCAGCCGCTGCTAATTGTTCATTGTTCTTCTGCTGACAGCATCTATCCCTTTGGCATGGCTTCCCATTACGGTCCACGCTATGAGTAGACTTTACCCTCTGCCCTACCTGCTTCACCCCGCTGTGTGCCAGGTGTCCCAATAGCAAGACAATACCTGAAATATTTTGCTTTATTATAAAAGACATTCTGATTTATCCTTAAGTATTATGTATGTTTGCCGTGCACGTGTGCATCCTCTCAGACTTGTGTATGTGCATGTGTAGCAGGAGGGAGGTCTAAAGTTGACCTTCCAGAAACAGGGTCCGCCTCTGAAGAGGCCCCTGGAGTCGGAGGAGGGCCCCCAGGCCCAGCAGCAGTATCTGGCCCGGCTTCACGACCTACAGAGCGCCTCGGACACGGGCCTCGCCGACATCACCAAGCCACAGTGCAGCTTCCAGAACGGTGCGTCGTACAGTAAACAACTTAAACATGTCTTCTCCTTTTCTACCACCGGGGGGCAGCAAAGGATATTTTTTTTAAGACTGAATTTCTGGATGAATGAAAAAGATGTGTTGTAGGAATATTTATCAGCTAACAGGCTGGTTGTCCTGCAGTGCCTTCAGGTGTTGCTGGTCAGATGAGGCTGAACGGAGTGCTGGACGGCCCGCCGGTGGTGAAGAGGAGACGGGGAAGGAGGAAGAACGTGGAGGGGATGGACCTGCTCTTCTTCAACAGGACAGGAGCCCCTTCTGTCTCCGATCAGGTAAACTTTTTGTTTACAATCAAAGTCTGGTTCATTTCTTCGGATTATTTGGACGTCTCTGATTTGTTTTTTAAAACTGTCTCCAGCTGCCTCCAGGGTGGGGCGGCATCGGCCAGGTGGGCATGGCCGCGGCTGCATTGCCGGGCTACAGCCAGAGCATGACTCAGGCCCCCGAGGACACCGAGAGCAGGGTCCCCGTCATCAACCTCAAAGATGGCACCCGGCTCGCCGGGGAGGACGCTCCCAAGAAGAAAGATTTAGAGCAGTGGCTGAAGGAACACCCCGGCTTCGTGGCCGACACAGGAGCCTTCATCCCTGTGAGTCACAGCCACAACCAATTTCCTGAAGACTAATTAATTTTAAACACTTACTTCTATTCTGAGTATTTCTTTCCTTTTTCTTTTTCATGTTCAGGGTGTAAATAAGATGCACATGCAGTTCCACTTCCAGGATGGTCGCCCGAAGCAGAAGAGGCACCGCTGCAGGAACCCCAACAAGATCGATGTCAACAGCCTGACAGGAGAGGAGAGGGTCCAGATTATCAACAGGAGGAATGCACGGAAGGTGTGTTTGCATGTGGTTCGAGTGTGTCCAAACATTTAGATAGGAAGACAACATGATAGCTAAAGCATGCACTAGGGTAAAACTACTATATGGAAAACCAGATAATCTGCATGCACGTACAAACAGAAAATAGCACAAAAATGCATGTTTTCTCCTTTTTAACACGTTAAATGGATATTTAATATATCAATGTTAAATTAGGTTCACATGGTGCAATTTACATCTGAGATCTTGACTACTTTGGTTCATGCTGCTGTCATCTTGCTTGTAGGTCGGTGGAGCTTTCGCTCCTCCTCTGAAGGAGCTGTGCCGCTTCCTTCAGGAGAACCCAGAGTACGGAGTCCCACCTGAATGGGCGGATGTGGTCAAACAGTCGGTGAGTCATAAGAATGATTACGGTGTTTTATCAGCTAACGGTGAATATTACACATGTAAAAGAGCAAATAGTAATCCTTCGTTTAACTTCCGTTTCTCAGGGTTACCTCCCGGAGAGCATGTTCGACAGGATCCTGACAGGACCCATCGTTCCTGAGGAGGTGAGTCGGCGTGGGCGGCGACCCAAGAATCCTCTGGCCAAGGCGGCGGCAGCGGCGTCAGGAGCAACACCCAACCCAGCAGCCTCCACCCTGGGCCTGAACCCCCTGCTGGCCAACGGCCTCCTCTCCGGAATGGACCTAACCAGCCTGCAGGCCTTCCAGCAGAACCTCCAGAGTTTACAGTCCCTGCAGCTCACCGCAGGACTGATGGGCCTACCGTCGGACGCGAGCAACCTGGCCGCGAGCAACTTGGCGGCCATGTTTCCCATGATGCTGTCTGGTATGGCGGGATTACCGAACCTGCTCGGCATGAGCAGCTTACTAGGGAAGCCGGGCCAGGAGGGTGCAGCGGGCTCCGAGGACAAGGAGAAGGGGAATGCCAGCGGTGGAGCAGGAGAGCCGTCTGCCTCCAAAGCCCCCTCCCACACCTCAGACACCAAAGGAGAAAGGACAGAGGGCTTGACCACAACTACTTCCTCCTCTTCCAGCACCACTTCCTCTGCCACCGCCCCACCAAGTGCTTCAGCCGCCTCGGCGGCCTCCAGTCACCCACTGTCTCTTAACCCCTTGCTACTCTCCAGCATGCTTTACCCAGGGATGCTTCTCACTCCAGGCCTTAACCTTCCTGTGTCTGCCACGCAGCCACAGAGCTCCAGCAGCGACGCCGCCCCTCCGGCTGCTCCTTGTGCACCTGCAGCCTCGCAGTCCTCCTCACTGGAAACAAAGCGGCCGGCGGCAGGGAAGGACGGAGGGGACGACGAGGCGTTAGAAGATACGTTGGAAGAAGACGAGGAAGAGGAGGAGGAGGAGGAGGAGGAGGACGAGTCGGAACAAAAAGAGAACAGTGGTCTCGAAGGTTCGGGAAAAGCCGGGTCCTCTTCATCAGAGTCTGGGAGCTCTTCTTCATCCTCAAACGACTCAGACTCCAGTGACGAGGACTGATCCCACGAATATATAACTAAATTTATTTATGTATTGCCTAGAAATGTATACATATATTCACATATATATGGATTTTCCAGCACTTATGTTGCGATTTCTTTACATGTAAATACTAACTAAAAAAAAAAAAAAAATTGTTGTGTAATAAAGATTACAAAAAATAAACAAAAAACAGCAAAAAAAACAAAAAAAAAAAGGACCTGAAATAAGATTTCAGTGTTTGTTCACAAAGGTACAGTCTTGTTTTGAGACATTTTGCATGTCAGACTTTAGTAGATTTCTGAACGATGTGAACTTGTACCAACACGATTATGTACAATTGCAACAAGAAAAAGGCATTATTGTAATTATGTCAGGATTTAATTTTATTAAAAAAGTTAAACTACATCAAACACGCTCGTTGAGCTGTACTATTAATATATTTTGATTGTCCGGGGGGGGGGGTTTCAGAGGGACGACGAAGATGAACATTTCTCCTCTTGTAAATACTTTTAAAAAAAAGGTTAGTTGACACTTTTTGCTTTGCAGATCATGCGTTTTTTGGATATGTCAGCAATAACTTGGGCAGCTAATGAATGTCACTGAAGCTGTAGATTCTGTCGGCCGCCCCCCCCACTGCACACCTGACGCAGCCTCACCTACACTTTGGCATTTAACCGTTTTTTAAACATCATGTCCGACCCGCCGCGTCTGTTAGTCCGTCACATCCGTTCTGGACCAAGAATTACCTGCAAGGCTCTGATCAGGGGGAAACATTCATAGTATTTTTCTTTAAATAGAGATAAAAAGAATTCTCATCACTTTACAAACAAACATAGTCGCACTTTAGCTTCCCCACACAAGGCGAACACGTCACCTGCACATCTGTTTGTATTGACTGATCAACAACCTTTTACTGTGTGCCAAAAAACTGCCCTGTTGGAGGCTCCCGAACTAGTCGCGTGGCCTCCGTGTATGAGAGGCGTTCAGGATAAATGACATGGATATTACTACTACTACTACTACTACTATTATTACTACTACAGCCCCAGTGTATTTGACTGCATCTTACCTCAACTGCTCTTACAGGATTGGCTTCACTGTTCAAATGTGCGTGGATGTTTCCTCGGTGCACATGTTGTCCTCGTCCCTAGTGGGGTTTTTATTTTGTTTTATTATTTTACTGAGAGCTTCCACTGTGTTTGGCTTGACTTCTCCTCGCCTGCTAATCTACTGCTTCCATAACGTTCCAGTCTGAATGTTAAGGGGGTTTCGGGGGGGCCTTTGCAAGCTACTTAACTTAACTTCCAAACATCTCGTTGGAAGTCAGAGTCCCCGCCAACCCTCTTCCCGCCATTATGTGTTGCATGACGCCCCGTCTACTTAAGTCTTAGAGAAGACACAATGGCACAAGCACAAAATAGTTCAAATGATGGCAAAGATTGTAAGAATTGAATTTAAACACAGTGCCAGACAAGCGAGCCTGTCTTAAGGAAAGGGCTCGGGCCTCGGTGTGCGTCTTTAACTCCTCTCCTCTGCCGATGAATGGAGCTTCAGCTAGATGTAGAAGTGCCCTTATCCCGTACCTCACACTCTCGTCGGTCAACAAAAACGTCTCGGATCTCGCCGTGTCCGTGCAACATCGTGCATGAACCTTCATCATCTGTGCACATTTTTTTTTTTGTCTGCTGCAGCCAGGATAAACACACACACACACACACGCAAACACTGGAAGCCGAAGTACCTTTTTGTAATTTCCTCTAGGGCGGCAGAGCTTCTGCTGTAGGACTGCTGTTAGTTACACAGCGGACTGTTAAGACACAGAATTATCTCTCTGAACAGGTTCCTCCTGAGCTGGAGACACCCGCTGACTTATCTCAGTCTGTTTTAAGTATTGCTGTAGCATTGTTCTCCTGTGAGTGTGTGAGTGAGTGAGTGTGTGTGTGTGTGTGTGTCATGAACAACCCATGATCTGAACACACACACACAAAAAGACTGAAGACGCATCTGATTTCTAATGTTGCTTTAAAGTGGTTTCCTTGTCTGCCTGTTTCTATCGACCTCGTCACGGGTTCGCTTGCAATGCAATTGCAGATTTTTTTTTTGTAATATTATTTCTAACAGTTCGGTATTTTTCTATGTGTGTGGGCGATGAACGATGAACTCGCCTCTGTCATTGTATACCTGCTCTCTTCAAAGCTTGTAGTGCCCTTATGCAAACACCCAGCCGTTGCTTTCTCCTGCTGCAGGCCGCTTTTCTTTTCTTTTCTTGCCACCGCAGTGATGGGTTGACGGATTGACGACTGTACTGAGCCTCCTTTTTTTTTTTTTTTTTTGGACACAAATGGGGAGGAAAAAAAAAACAAAACAAAAAATGGTCGATTGGATTATTTGCTTTTTATTGTAGCTTTTGATTTTGGTTTTCTGCTGAGTTGTACTGCACAAGAATTCCCGATGCACCGCCGGTGCTCGATTTGACAAGCAGCAGTGTTTCCGCCTGCGTCGCGACACTGACACGAGTAAACGATGACCAATATGCAAGGAGAAGGACGACACACACACACACACACACACACACACTACTGCTGTACAGGGAGGTTCTTTTCTTTCAGTTTTCATTCATGTAATCACTGAGATGTACAAAACTGGCATTACTGGTTTTGTTATTTTATTTCAAGATAATATCCTAAATGTCATCCTGGTCAGTTTTGTGTCTTTTTTTTTTTTTTTTTTTTTCTTTCATTAGACAGTTGTAATATTTGCAAGTTGTGGTCTGTGTAGTCAAATAATTCTTTATGTAGTGCAGGAAAAAAAGCGTCTTAAAAGTCATTTGTAATTTATTGGATTACTTTCTATGAAGTTCTATAGAGGAAACCGAGGTTTAATTATTTTTATTAAACATATTCTTCTGACTATCCATACAGTGTGCCTTCGCCTGTTCCTTTGTGTGTGTGTGTTCTTCTCTGCACTCTCACTTCTGAACTTCAGACATCTGACATGGACAAGGATCAGCCATCGCTGCTCGGGGCCCTCGGAGGAACGAGCCATCACCTCTTGGCTGCAGACGACAGTTTGTTACTTCTCAGAATCAAACGGGCGATAGAGCTCTTGAATTAAAAAGATTTGGAGCCCTTTAATCATATCTGGTTCATTTGTTAGCCGGCGTTAACACACGGTTTAACAGCTCATTCATCCAATTTGACCCCAAAAAGATTCAATTAAAATCAGATTTAATTGTCGTAGGTTGTAATTATCTCCCTGCCAGCACTCTGTCGGTACTACATAAGGAGTCAGAGGGTTTTTTCTACAACTAAGATGAGTGTCTGAGGTGAACTACGACCTGTTCTTTGTTAGGCGAGTCAAGAAAGCTACTTGGAATGCAACTGTATCTTCATCATCATCTTCTTCCGGCTTGTTCCGCGAGGGGTCACCACAATCTATCTCCTCCTCCTCCTCCCCACATCCACAAACCTTCTGCCATGAGGTTTGATATGATTTATTTATTTGAGGTCTCCTGCACACTCAGTCAGTCCCACAAGGACAGTGGATAGCCAACAATAAGAGATTTGACTGTAGCAAAGATACAGTGAAGTCTGTTTGAAGTTTAAAATGTTTTTTAGCATTTATGTGTTGAGGCAACGGTAGGTTGCACGTGCACAAGTCAAGTGATCTCACTGCATCTTGTCTTCCTTGTTTGGACGCCCCCCTGCCTGCTATGAGGTCGCCATGGCAACCGAGCCTGAGGGCAACCTGGGATTGCCGAGGTTCTGGCCCCGGTGACAGGCTGATCACTATGTTCAAGTGAGCGCTACGCTCGTGTGGTACTGCTCTCGCAATTTTGTGTTTATTGGATTTCAGGCTTTACAAAAGAGGCAGGTGATGTTATACCACAGCGAAGAGTGAGTCATGAATAAATGATGTCATACCTTGGATGTCTCGTCAGCATCCAGGACACGACGGATAACAAGCTCAACAAAACAGATGTTTTATAATATTGTGTTATTGATGGATGGTAAAATGCACAGGTGGTGCAGTTTGCATGGAGACGAAGGTGTTTTCTTTAATCCCATAACTCCATGTATTCTATATTAAGGTCTGCCTTCCCAATGCTCTGTATCAATTACTACCTGGTCACAGTCTGACTTATATTCTTTGCTGCAGAGATCCAACAGGACAGGTTTCTACAACATCACAGGGATGATGCAGGAAATAAGAAGCATGAAGAAGTATGTTAACATTCTTAAATGATTTTGCAATGCGACGAAGATATCAACTTGCATGTTGGAGATAGATGCATCCTAACTCTGTGATGAGCTTCTATCAGAAGTGTATTTGAATCAACATTTGTTGACTCCACTGCATCTTAAAGCCCTGCATAACCTGGATTTGTTTAATCAAATTCTTGAATGAAGCCATCTCATCAATAATCCATGCCCTAT
>CAAKHC010010785.1:0-10796 GCA_901007825.1 Macroramphosus scolopax
AAAAAACACGTCGCATAGATGCACCTGAGATTATTACTGAACCGTCTGTTGAAGGCAAATGTCTTGAATGTTCGGCAGGAAACTGGTGAACTGTTACCGCTCATGATGGAGCAGACAAGCCGAGCCGACGAGGAACCGATGATGAAGGACACCTGCACCACAGTCCCCTCTCAGGTAGAACTGAGGTTTTCACAGACGGACCCCCTGATCGCTGATAAACTGGTTGACAGCTCGACCTTCCCACAGTTTACTGTATCATTTCCTAACTTACATCTGAGCCTGTAGCTAACAAGACAAACTTGACTGTGACTACATCGGAGTCAGAGGGGAACTTTTACAACTTCAAGAGGATTAAGAAGTTCACTCGCAGTATCACGTGACGGCCGCGACTCACCGCGTCGGCCCTGCTGTCCACCGACAGCCAGCTGATTCAGCTGATTCAGGACTTCATCCACAAAGTCATGGACCAGTTTGTCCAGAGGAAGAACCGCCGGGCTGCCTTTCTATTCAACTGACTCAGCATCGGTGAGTGAAAAACATATTTTATTATCCTGCGTTTGTGATGCTGGTCTGTGGATTTGACATATTGTCTTCAGTTTTAGTTTCAAAAACTTTATTGTCATTCACAACATACACAAGTGCACATATGAATGAAATTTCGTTGCATCTGTTCTCCAACGGCATTTTCATTTAAATAAGAAATATAAATATAAAGTATAAAGAAGTAAAACACTGCACACATATTGCACTTATATTTACCTGTAAGATAAATTATTGCACTTAGATCTATATACATGTTTTGCACATCCATCCATACATGTTCATGCATACAGTACACAGTACAGTACAGTACATATTGTCTGCTGTGTTGATTAACAGAAAGTGTGTCCATGATTATCTATCAAGGTAGTAGGATTGTGTGTGGGCTTTATTTTGGCTTTTAGCAGTGTTGAGGTCTTTGCTGTTCGCTGATGGAACCTGTAGGCTTATTCGCTTTGAGCTTGGTTATGATGGCTTATGACTTGGAGTGTTGTGTCTCAGGCATATTTGCCCTCTGTGTTTGTGCTACCTGCTAGAAGCAATTCATGGTAAATTTATGTACTCAAACCTCCTCACAACGTTGCTTCATTCGCTCATTCACACTCGCATTAACACCTGTGGGCAGAGGGTGCTATGCCAAGTGCCAAATTGCTAACGTATTTACAGAGATACATGGACGGGGAGCAGTTAGGGCTCCAGGTTGTTTTTTCAAGGACCCTTCGACAGACTCTGGAGGAGATGGGGATCAAACCTGGAACCTCCTGTTTACTATACAACCTGCTCAACCCCCTACCTCGCTGTGTTTGGTGCTGAAACTATTAAAAGATTCATAAGTGATTGACAAAATTTCATTTCAAGTGATTTATGAAGCATGAAACATTGCTTATTTAACATTCTCAATGTGCCGCTTTCTTTTTTTCTGATATCAATGGGATGCTATTATAATGCCATATTATAAATTCAAGGGTTTGAATTGTTGGTCCGACAAATCAATGGATTTAAATCAACCTTGGAGTTTGAGTGAAGTGTATATTCTGTGTTTTCAAACGTTCCTCGAAATGAATTATTGATATAATTAATATCACAGCAGCCTTCCTCCACTCTGAAAACTGCATATCAATTGAATATTAGGTGATTGTTCTGTGCGGTGTAAAATCTTAAATGGGAAGTGTATCCTATCTAGATTGCACAAGGACTGTACTGCCTGGAGCCGGCCGTGCCATGAACATTAACATCTTAATAGTCCTTTCGGAGATGGTGCTATGTGCCAACGTACCGCACCCCCCTTGTAGCCCACACAATGTAACGTTCAGACTGCCCCAAGAACATCGAGAGAGCCACAGCAGTCAGCTGCTCACATGCATTTGAGGAAGGTGTGGTGCAGATTCAGATAGCTTTATCTAAAGCGGAGGGGTAGACGGGAGGGTGGGAATACAAGCTCAATGGATCTACTGCTCACAATGGAATCACACGGCATAACATAAATGAAGCCAGGTTACAAGCACACTCCTTATATAGAGACACAAAGGGAAAGCACTCTGTCCATCTGGCTTTCTCTTGATTTATTTTTCTGTTCCCATCCCTTTTTTCTCCTGCTCTTCTTTCACTTGTACACAAAGAGATCTTGCTGCCTATGGATAGAGCAGGCAGCCATGTCCTCATGGTGTTTTTATGAAGTCCTCCAACCCAAACGGCCATTGAAATCTTTTGTTCCCACCCTCTGATACGACGGCATGGGACATAACACTGCTTTGAATTGAGGCTAAAACTGTAACAAAACAAACGTATTCCTCCTGATCTGATCGTCAGCAGTGCAGTTTCCTCTCGCTACTAGAAAGTCAGGTGTTTGTTGGACTAATCCACAATACCAAACTGCCATTTAACATCTAGCTTTATGCTTATGTCATTTGATCTCAGAATTACTATGGTCGCTAGTTGGCATGAAACGTCAATAGGTCATTGCACTCCTTGCATTTATAACCTCAATCTTTGCCATCCGTAGGCTCTACTTGGGCAGGTAGATTAAGACCCGCCCAGGTAGATAATATCCAAATTCAATCAAGACGCGCAGTTGTCATTTAATAACACACAGACCAGTAGACTTTCACATGTGGGAAACACTGAGTCTATCGAGTACAACCTCTATTACTTTCCCGTGGTCATAATTACTGCAGCCACTAGATGGCATCTGTCACGGAAACGTAACTAGATATTTTTTTTCGCGCCTGCATTTATGACTTGACTAGTATGGCGAAAATGTATCATTATGACAGCCCCTCTTACTTTCACACCTCTTATCCTGGTTGTCAGTAAACAGATTGCAGAGCTTCAACTGCCTTGTTTACTCAGTGGATATTGATTGACTGGAGTTTCAGCTCAAACAGGGTCCTAACAAATATCTGCCCCGAGCCTCTAAAAGGCTTCACTGGTCTGCTTTAGCATTGCCAGTCTACTTGCTGACCTGAGACGATTGATTTTCAGCCATTTCCCAGCATGGTGTTGCTTTGTTATTTTAAGGCATTATTCTCATAAAATTCTCTTGTTGTACAGTACATGTACTCGTGGACTCCCAACAACCTCCTGCTATCGTCTCTCCAGTCAAACTGATTCTCAGGCTGCATCACTGAGACTTTTCTGTGGATACAAAGACAGTACAAACTTAATTACATATGTCAATACAGACTGCAACCAGTCCACTATTACAGGCAGTGCAGTGTAAGACACTAAGTCCCCTGCTTCTGTTAACACAGCATCTTACTTAAAGAAAACCCTGGCGTTCTACAATCTGCAGTGGAGGCAGACTTGCTGCAGCAACCAATATTTCGTGCATGAAGTGTACACGGCATAAATACATGCAGAAGAGTAACAAACCATATTGAAGCCATTTGCATGTGAAACATCAAAGAAACGTTCTATGAGACCAGATGATCGCTCTCTGGTTCTCAGTCAGTAATTCACCAGAGAAACTCTTCCTGGTAACATTATTAAGGCCTTGATTTACTAATGTCTTGCTTTGGGAGAGACTTATTCATTTTTACTACCACTGAAGTCTCAGATCACAGCAATGGCATATGTAAATTCTGTGTGAGCAGGTTCTCTGGCTAGATTCCTTAAGAAGACTATGGGGAGTGTGCCAAGAGACACATCAAAGTTACACATGGAGCAGCTGGAAGGTAAAATCGTTACATCTTCTTGCTTGTCTGATAAAATACTGAAAGAATCTTTACATGGGTTAACTTCAGACTGATGCACTGCTCCTAAACTCAGACACTTTTATGTTTAGATAAGCAGGTTAACTTAAACTGTTATCAACACACTTAAAAAATATTCCTCCAAAATGTAAATATGTGAGATTCATGCACATTTAATATTCTTATATAATAATCCAGGTACATGAAATCAACGATATGCAACAGAATAGTGCGACGTGCTCCAATAATGACTCTCCTAGCTTGTCAAACAGCGACGCTTCGTCTCTCCTTGTGTCTCGCCCCGATGCACACGGCACCTCTTTGAGTCTTTGAGACTTTCAAATAACGACCGTTAACCGACTGGAGTCGACGATGGCATCTACGCACCAACATCATGGTTTCAACATCTTTCTATCAACTTGGTACAGAAATATTGTTTCTTGTGAAATCTCTACTACGTGTCGGTGTTTTTAAAGATTTGGATTGACCTATTTTTAATCTTGGTCTAGTTTAAATCAGCATCTTGATATTCTGCTGCTGTGGCAGAGATCGATTATCTTGGTAAAGGAGAAATACTCGCTAACGGTGACATCAACAAATTCGGGGCAAAATTTGAGAGATATAAGATCTCTGAGCCGACACAACAGGTGATTCAGGTATTATTTAAATACCTCCAGCAGTAGATTTGTTTGTTTTTTGTGGCTCGGCCTATATATGAAATACTGTACTAAATATATGAAGATACTTTTTTATAGGTTTTTTAAAGATCTTAAGTGTAAAATGTATTTTTACTGCTTTTCCCTGAGATTTGTATTCGCCATGAATGTTTTGTAAGTGTCCTCACGTGATTTTATCTCTTCCCATTAAGTTATGATGCGTGTTTACCTCCCAGGATCTATTTTGTCTCCACCCGTTTACAAAGTATCTTCAAATAACACGTGATGAATGTGCAATTTCCCTGATTTACGTCCTCCCGCCATTCTCAGTGGGCTGGATGGAAATCTTAAAATGGGGCTTTAACAGCTTTCCTTACAACAAGAAATCAATATGCCTGCAGCCTGGGGAGACGACCCGCTATCTTCTGTGGCCAAGGCAACACTTGTAGGGTAATTTTCTCTTAATGCAACAAACACAGCTGAGCAACTTGACCACAACACAAATAGAATCCCTGTAACACGTTCGGACTCGCATACACTCAAGAAGATACACGCTGAATGGGAACAGGGTGTTTGCACCTGCCTCTGACTCAGTGGTGTTGTGTGGAAAGTGTAGTTTGTGTATTAGTTAGAGATTTGTAGGTAATCTTTGCAGTGTGACTGCTTATGTGTGTGTTTGATATTTGTATGCATTGGCAGGTTTCTGCACAGTAAGATTGCATCAGTTTTACGTTTGTCACGATAGGTCAGTACGGAGGTGGATGGCTCGAACCCTGCACATGGTGGAAGACTGCTGTTTAATTACCATACAGCCTTGAGTACAGCTTGTTGATCAGAAGAAAGTTGAAATTTATTGGTTTTATTAGCAGCATTTCTTGTGGGTATTGAATAAAATATTAGTCTTGTTCCTTGAGTGCTTGTGAAGTTTTCATGGATGTATTTGCAATTTTTTCCTCTTGTCTGCTGAAAATGAAAGAACCTCTAGTGTATGTGTGTAACTTCCCTCTGTCATCAGTCATTATACAGCAGCATGGACAACTCGCCAATCTTTCTGAGCACAGTGAAAGCGGTAAAAGCTGTACTGCACAAAATCAATGGTAGGAACAATAAACATATTATGATGCCTGTTTCTTCTTTGTAGGTGACTGAACTGAATATTTAAGAAGCTACTCCATCTGCAAGCTCTGTCATTTTCTATTCTAGACCTTTTCACTGTATTTCCACTGTCATATTGTACAAATAGAAAAAGATTTTTAATTAATTTTGTTCCTCTTATTGAGGTTGACAAGATCTGTTTACCAGTGCAGCTCTTCCCCGGGGAATAGTTAGGAAGTTTAATTTTGAAGATGCTATTTGGTGCATTGAGTATCTCTTGAGGTCAAAGGTGAGACAAGCTGACCCTGGTGATAAGAGAGAGAGCCCAGGACCATTATAAGCATCTCAGTAATGTCCCCTCACTGGTGACTATGCCCCAGTGATATATGTGTGTTCTTATGCCTGTATGTGCGTAAATGCATATGTGAGTGTGTGTGGATGTAACTGCCCTCGAGGACCTGCACCCCCACAAGCAGACCATATGGCACTGATAGTGAAGCTGTGTTATGAGGTCAAATGTGTGATCCCATTCAAAGGGAAGAGCAATGTGCTCTGTGCTGAGAGCGGCCTTTCCTGTGTCAGCTAATTATTGTACATTCAACTGTACTCTAATTTAGAAATGAATCAGCTAAGATTAATACAGGAGATGCACGTCCTAAATGCTGTTATAGCAGATGATTTGATGTCGATTGATTGGCCTATAATCACTCTAACAATTGGCAGCCCTGAGGTCAAAAAACAAAAAAACACACACAAATCCTGTATATTGATATCAACAAATTATCAGAGGGATATAAGTGCTGCAGGTGGACTGTAAGAGGAGAAAGCATATATCTATTGTCAGACCAGTACCATAAGATTTTAATGACCCATGCACTGGTCAGGGTCATAGAGAGGGTCGTCAGTAAACATTGAAACAACTGCTGGAACCATCGTAGTTTGCTTATAAAAACCCACAGCGGGACTGAGACAAATAACACACCTGCATATCTGTTGTGCACAGCTGTTCTTCAAGCACAAAAGGTAATCCTTCTGTTCATTCAATCTCTGCAGCCATCTGAGGCGGCAGGACAGATATGTTGAGAAATCTGCAGCCTCTGACCTGAGGAGTGCAGCGCCGGAGCAGAGTGTCATTACTGTGAATCCCTTTTTGTTGATGAACAAATGCAGCATCAAACAATATACTTGCTTATTTGCATGTTTATGCAGGAGACCTCAGATTACTACACCAGTGATTCAATACATCATAGCCTACATGTATCAATGACTAAAGGTTTGGACAATTTGCAATGTTTTCATAATCCCGTTGTATTTACGAGTTAATTCACCATCTATATGTTATATTGTTCTGATCACATCCTCTGGCGTTGGCTCTCAGTTCATGAGGCTGCGTTCACATGATGATGCCCCTGCACCCCATTACAATATATGTTTACCAGAAGAGGCTTCTTTCTATTTGTTGTCATGCTTCATCCAGCTCTTTTGCACTTTGCACTGGTGCACGTACACAAACCAAAACAGTAGTGATGAAGACAGAGTTGGTGTTAATCTTCAGGTGCTGTCTGTTCCCCGTCTCCTGCTCTCTCCATGATGACCAGCTGAAGTTAGGAGAGTCAGGGTGGTGGCACTCTCTATTCTGTTTGCCAGCTCTGGCTGAGATCACACCCCTCTCACTGCTCCTCTTCAAGCCCATTATCGCGGTTAAATGATTTCCTCCCATAAGAATGTTAATTAACACACACGTCCAGACCATGTCTGGCCGCACAAATTGATTACAACATCAGAGCCTTTGTGTGCGCGCGGCCGGCCTCTGCAGGAACAAAAGGAGCATTGGCCCTCAGTGGGGCCTGCAGGCCTAATAGCTAAAGAAACATATTACGTATGCCACCCAATATATAGAATACTGTTTGCAGTGTGTGTGTGTGTGTGCATCTAAAAAGCGCATGTCTTTTATGCACATGCTAATGCTAATGAGAGAAAGGAGGTGGTGCGTGCAAGCAGCTTTAACAAAAGGATGTTGGTAATCAAGAGGTATTGGATACAAACACACAAACACAGGGACACACTTCAAGCTGAGGGCACAAATTTTGTCATTATGACAGAGCAGGATGGTAATTTCAGGCTTGGCCTCAATCACCAGTGTTGAGCATAATTTCAGTCCTGAATGGGTTAATTAAGGGCTATGAGGGGAGGCCTGAATTAATTGGCTTGTGTCTGAAAAGACAGAGACAATAATAGAGGCAGAGAGAACCGATGTGACGTTGTCATGCATCAGAATCAGTTGACGGTCGTGTCTTGACGAGGCCATAACGAGACGTATAATATGTATCTTACTTATCTGTACTGGTAATATAACAAGGTAGTACTACTGGTAATATAACTTGTGTCAAACAAGACTGCTAAAACTCTATATTCTACAAAATCAACCTCAATGTAAAACCACAGGAAATATTTCTTATTTCAGATGTATTTGTTATTTACAGGTACAGTTGCTATTATAGCTAACGAGCTAGCCTCGCAACATCATGTGTCCAACACCATTTCATACCGTAAGTGTATCACTATAGCATGAATCTTGCTTAGGAAGTTAGGATTTCCTTTTTTTTCACACAATAGAGGTTGACAACTCGGCTTTCTGCTAATATGAGGCCCCTCCTTGGTTTGGAGTAGGAAACATGAAGCACGAGCTTGTTTAGGTTGGCCAATAAATGTATCTTTTAAAACATAACCAGGCATCTTGGGACCCATAATATTCACATTTCACGTGGGTAAGTTCTGTACTGACATCACTAAAACCCCTGGAAAGAGCAAAGGTGGCAACTTTTAGTATAACGGCACCTGATGTTAATACAGGAAGTCGTCCCACACCTCGTGAGTGTAGATGTGTTGGGAACGATCCTGAAACCTACAGCGGATGTCAGTTACTGTGTTTTAGAGACTGTTTGTAGAGACTAGCTGCATCTGCAAGCTGCTATTTTTCTATCCAAATATCTTTTGGTTTCTGAACAATTCATTGTGGTGCCAGTAGTTTTCTTGCTATCCTATAGTTGCAAACGGACACAAAGAGCCTCTCTCAAGACAGTCATGTGTTGGAGCTGTTTCTGAAGTAATATGTGACCCGATCTGGCGAAATGAGTCGGAAGTCGCAAAGTTCTATTTTTAGATTCGGGTAGATAACGTGAGTATTGGAAATAAGCTTTAAAATGATACCATTGTCAAAGTCCTACGTTGGATGGTTTTCAAAATATGGCTATTTGAATCAGGGTCTTCCAGCCTCTTTTTACGATCGAAAACCGGAGAAAATCGCGTTTGAAGTTTTTTACCCGCCTATGACATCTGTCGCGTCGTATCGTTCATTGCTATCTTCACGGAGCTTCGTGGATTTTTTCTTCCTGGTCGTCTCTGGCTACAAACGTTTGGATATCAAGTTGCTGTCCTCTCATTACACCAACACAGCTAGCTAGCAGAGGTAGTGAAGGAAACCCTCAGGTCGACGTTAACGGAGTCACTGCAGCGCATTTAATACAACTTGAAAGTTGCGAGTCAACTTTAAGTGTCATTTACGTACCTTTCCTCAATTATGTGTACTATATAACTTTGAGAGATTGTTTTTGAATGTCATTTCTTTGAAATTAGCTAAAAAAAAAATAATAGTTTTTCCACGTTATCTGCCCGAATCTAAAAATAGAATGTTGCGACTTCCGACTCATTTCGCCAGATCGGGTCACATGTGACTTTATGCTTTAAGGTTTTTAAGAAACTCAGTGTAAAGACAGAAGGAATATTCTAAACAAAATGACTGCTGGAGGGAAGTCGACTAAACAGGGGAGTTTGTCAGAAAGTAGCCAGGAAGCTCATTGCATCTTGGGTATTTTTTTTTCATCTGTACGTGTGGAGGTGCGTTGATGGCTTGACGCTTGAGTGGCCCTGAAACAGAGTTGGCAAAAAGCTGACAGTGAAAAAAAAGAGTTCTTCATCCCCTCTTTCTCTCTCTCCCTCTCTGCAGTACTGAAAGGCTCATCAGGACTTGTCATCGCTCTAATGAATATCATTTAAATTGCTTTGTGTATGGGAGTGAGTTTGGATGTCGATTTAATTTGCGCATGTGTTTGAGCTCTTGTGCTTGGCGAGGCGGACGGACAGAGAGCGGCAGCCCTAATGAAACGCCGGCTCCGGTGACAGGCTGACAAGGCCCGACCCGATCATACGGCTTTGAAAAGAAATTCTGACAGGGCGGCAGAGGTAGGGAACGCAACACACACACACACACACACACACACACACACACGCACACGAGTGTGCAAATAGAATACAGGATAGAATAGAAGAATACAAGATGCAGAATACAGAAAGTACACAGACACGGGGAGATTAAGACACAATATACACACTTGTGTAGGAATATTAATGTGCTTATTTGCATACAAACTCAGCTAAACACATGGATATCAGTGAACATCAAATCAGCATTTCTGAGAATGCGAGGTTTGCGTTATCACCCCATCCCAGTGTGTTGTGTTAGCGAGGCGAGCTGAGCACTTGTCCTAATTTGCAGATCCTATCCCCTTTTAGTGCAGCCCTGCTAATGATGGCACCTCAGTGTCCCTGAGCTGGGGGAATATGTAAAATAATATGCGCCGTGCCGGGCTTTAAGCATGGCCTTATCAAAATTAAATTACAATATATGCTGATAATGTATTTCAGCAACCACCACCGCCCACCACAATGCACCAACCCCCACCCCAACCCCCTACTCAAGATCCTCCTGTGTGCGCTGCCACTGCTGCGCGCCCGGTGAAATATTACAACCTTTCCTAAAGCAAAAGATATAAATCCACATTGAGGAATTGCAAAAACAGCACAACGCATTCCCAGGCTGGCCTCTATCTCGTGAGTCGCTTATGATTTAGCATTGCAGGTGTATCAATAGCTCTCTCTCTCTTTCTCTCTCTCTCTCTCTCTCTCTCTCTCTCTCTCTCTCTCAGCCCGTGGCAAACAGCCGAGCCAGTCGGTGCGCCACCCGCTCAGCCACAGCGCTCTGTTTCTTTGCTATCACCCAAAGGTTTTTTAATTGAGTCAGTTCCAATTGTGAGCCAGCAATTAGCTATTAATGTAATCAATTACTGCTCCACGCTTGTCACATCAGAATGTGATGCAGATGTGGAATGTGTGTATGGTACACTCATCGCATTACCAGCTTCATCACAGTCACGGTGGGGAAAGGGAAGAGCCAGGTTAAAAAAAGGCAGGTATGCTGGTGATGGGCCTGTGAGCCGGCCCCCCCGGGCCCCCGGCACCCCGGGCCCCCGGCACC
>CAAKHC010010786.1:0-17629 GCA_901007825.1 Macroramphosus scolopax
CCTGAGAGAGAGATGAGAGAGAGACATGAGAGAGAGGGAGAGAGGAGAGAGAGAGACATTAACACCGACAGAGAGAGGCGAGAGAGAGACATTGACACTAACAGAGAGAGAGAGAGAGACTGACAGAGACATTGACACAGACAAACAGACATTAAATTACTCTGAATTGGTACCCAGTTCGTTTTATCATCCATCTCCAAGTTCACTAGCTAAAACATGCAGCAAAATGCTTTCAGGTATGTGAGCTCTCAGAAGTCTGATTGGAGGACGCACCGCACCTGCAACAGCAGGACTTATTGTTGTGCTTCCACTTGTTCCGATATCAGATCTGGTCCGCAGAAGCCAGACCAGACCTGTACCCATAATGCAACACATTCCAGCTGCTGCTGACCTGCTTCTGCCTGTGCGGCTTCTATCTTTACACCTATGTGTGTTTATATCCTGAGGCAGTAGACAGGTGTGGCTGTGACACACCTTTCCTCTGGTATGCGAGTAATGGACACAGACACACAGACACACACACACACACACACACACACACAGACACACACACACACACACACACACACACACACACACACACACACACACACACACACACACACACACACACACACACACACACACACACACACACACACACACACACACACACACACACACACACAAACTACATTACCAACAATCCCTATGTGATGTCACTGCATTCTGTATGCGTGTTCTTTATATCTTACTGAGGACCAGGGACACTGTTTGGGCTACTTGTCCTCTGATCAGGTCATCGGGTATACGTCAGACTCGTGCGTGCACCTGTTGGCTACTTCTTTTCCTTTAGTGTGCGGTCCAACTTATTGTGTTTCTGGTCCAAACAATTCTCTTCTTGTTCAGTCGTGACTTCTTTGCAGCTATGACCATGAAGGTCTCATTCACACAGCCTCCTCTGGACAATTGATGGTGAGACGTTTCTGCTACTTTGTGAAGCATTTATATTGTCTCTCATCGGAGGTGCTGGTAACTCCAATGAACTTTTCCTCTGCAACAGAGGGAACTCTTGGTCTTCTTTTCCTGGGGCGGTCCTTGTGAGAGCTAGTCTCATCACAGCGTTTTGATGGTTTCTATGAGCACTTGAGGGTACATTCAAAGTTCTTGACCGGATGGACTGACCTTCATGTCCCAAAGTAATGATGGACTGTGGTTTCTCTTCACCTAGTTGAGTGGTTCTTGCCATACTATGGATGAAAACAGTAGTGGAATAGGACTCTTCACTGCACAGAACTAAGAACCAACCGTAGCACTGCACAAAACAGCTGATGATCTCAAAACACATTAAGAAGGAAGAAATATAGAAATTACATAAAAATTATGGAAAACAATTGAAAGAGAAGGTGTTTCCAAACCTTTGGCTGGTTCTGTACATACAGTATACAAAGTTCACAGTGGTGTCTGTACTGTGATGGTTGGTTATAGAAGTTACTTTGAGCTTTGTCAGGATTCAGTCGCATAAAACATGTTGATGTTTCCTGTCCTATGAAAACATACAGTGTGACAACAGAGTATCTGACGCAGGCTTGTCAGATGTCCTGACGGAAACCTGTGGAACCTTCACATGTTGACGGAGAAAGATGCAGGCAGGGGATAAGACACGTCTTTTGTCAACTTCATAATCAGCCAGAAACCTGCTCTTTCTGGTTCGGACGTTAAAGGTTGACAGGAGAAAAACAGGAAGTCCTACCTCTCCAAAAGCTCCTCGACCAATAACCTTCAGCATCTCAAAGTCATCTCTGTGCAGACGCATTTCCTTCATGGTGGTGGTGAAAGGTTTCACTGAGGAAACAAAACATGTATTAGTAGTACACCTCACATAAATGTTTGTCAGTTCAGTTCTTATCACACTGATGTTTGTTCAAGTGTTCCTGATCAGTTTGGTTTTAATTAGATATTTGATGCTATAAAAAGAGGAAGTGACATCATGATTGACAGCTGCTCTGAGTGAAGTCACGGAGTCACGGAGGCATTGACAGACTTCTGTTTGGGAAGTGAACAGAAGGAAGAGGAGAGGAGATGTATCGCAATATGAGAGAGTCCGTCTCATACCTTTTGGCTTCATGTTCGTAGACAGGGGTAAAGACTTTATATACAGTCCATGGTGCACACACACCATGAAACACACACTGTTAAAGCTGCTATTGACTTTCTTTTTCGGATTATCAATAACTTTCTCTTTTCAATAAACGGATCAATTCTCTGGGCAGTAGGACCCTGCAGACTCTCAGCTCGTCATTCATCTTTTATTTATGTGTTATTGGTTCACTCAATTGGGCACACACCACATACGACTGTAAGACACACACCACAGATGATTAACACACACACACACACACACACACACACACACACACATACCAAAGACGACTGTAACACACACACACACCACAGACGACTGTAACACACACACACACCACAGACGACTGTAACACACACGCCTGCAACACACACGTCTGCAACACACACACACACCACAGACGACTGTAACACATACACGTCTGTAACACACACACGTCTGCAACACACACGCCTGCAACACACACACACACCACATACGACTGTAACACACACACACACACCACATACGACTGTAACACACACACACACCACATACGACTGTAACACATACACGTCTGTAACACACACACACGCCTGCAACACACACGCCTGCAACACACACACACCACATACGACTGTAACACACACACACACCACAGACGATTGTAATACACACACACCACAGGCGACTGTAACACACACACGAACAACCTGGGGCCCATCAAAACCAAGGGGGCCCTGCTTGGGTCTTAAAAGTGCTGGAAACCCTCAAGGACCCTTGAACCTCCAAGAAGCCTCCGTGAAGCCCATGAGAACCTTCATGGATCACCTGCAACATCACACAACCATGTCCGAACCCTTTAAGAACCCTGCCTGGAGCTCCTCCGCGGCCAATATGTAACACCAGGAGGTCCGGTCCGGCTTGGACTTGACAAGCTGAGGAGTTTTACAAATGACATGTTGAGGACTTAATGAGTCTCAGCGACAAACTGAATCGTGTAGCCCAGTTCAGGAACATCTCTCTGTAACGAACCCAGTTTCAGAATGAACATTAAAGCCCGGTTCGTGTGTCCCAGGTCCCGGCTCTGGGTCTTACCCCACTCCAGGAAGTCGGTGACGTGCTTCTCCCTCTTCAGCGGGGAGTTGGAGAACTCAGTGTGGACGCAGAGCAGCAAGTCGAGCAGCGTCTCCACGCTCAGGCAGCCCGACACCTGGTGCTCCAGCAGCAGCTCCTCCAGCCGCTTCAGACGGACCTGAGCCGACATCCTCCCGGGTCACTCACCGCCGCTGGTCCGACCCAACAGCCGCCACACAGTCCGGGTATTAACCGCTGCCGAGGCTCAGTTTCCGGTCGAGTTTTGTCGAGCTCAGCCTGCTAACCTCTGCTAGCCGCCTCGTCGTTAGCTCCGGGAGAACATTCCCGACATTTTGATGAATCTGGGTGTCGGTGTGTTCCCGCCGGTTGCTGTCAGTCCGTCGTGTTGTGGTCCGTTCAGCCTGCAGGCCCGCGTCTGTCCGTCGTCCGCATCGGTGTTAATCCCGGTAAATCTGGATTTTCCTCTAAGAAATCGGGATGTCGGTCAGACCGTCGACTCTCAGTTTGGCTGCCTCTGCTTCATGTCTGCGGTTGGTTTACAAGCTCGGCACTGTCCTGGAGCTCCGGGACACCGTCACATTAACGCCAAACCCCCGCAACACCGTTGGAGGGCGTGTTGGAGGATTACAGAGGGATTTTTGATAGTTTCCAGACGGGTAGCCGGTGTGGCTGATTAGTGGGAATATGGCCGAATCCTGAACGGATCCTCCAGGATAAGATGACGACACTGCGGCCAACTTCCTGTCACGGAGAGTTTCACAATACAAGACTTCCCACCACGGATGCTCCCTGCCTCCCTCAGTCTATTTACGATGATATTTGACAATAAAATGCAATAATATGTCTGTTTTCTATTCTTATTTTGTCACTCTCCAACATCACATCAAAGTCTAATAAACCATTTAAACAGGGTGTCAAACCTATACTTTAAAATACTAGCAAAGCGTGGTAGAATCTCGTTCATATGAAAATAATATAATCCATAATGAGAAGATACAAATTTGGTTTGTTGAGCAGCAACTACAAAAAAAAAACTACTGTTCTTTTATTTTGGAGAGCAGAGTACCTGTCCTGAAAGTCAAATCTTGGTATATGCCAAACTGACTCACCTGCATGTCTCCCCCTGAAGAACTCGGAGGCCCAGCCTCCCCGCACCGGAAACACTCTGGGTACATGACGTCATGAGGTTATTGACAGGAGTCAGGGTAGGACTGGTACCACCTCAAGCCGGGGAATCGAGTATGACATCATCAATGTGGTGAGATTCAGTTCAGTTTAAGGGATAACGGACAGCTCAGCTTCATCCCAGTGAACTGCCTGTTGCAGCACTTGGAGCGCCATGCTCATCTGCTGTCTCCTTCAAACAGCTGCATGTCCGGATTGAAAATGTAACAGCGTGGCTGCAGCCTTACCTGTGTGCTACAGCATTTGGTACCAGGAGGCTGGGCAGAAGAAGAAGAAGGCCAGTGGATCGGAAGTTTGTTTTAAAATTGACAAAGAGACAAGGACTTCAAGAGATGAGGAGAAGGGTAGTCTAGGAAACAAGGGAAGGAGATGAGTAGACAAGGAAACAGAAACACAGCTGAACCTGTTGGACATGTTGTAGTTGGCATGTTGTAGTTTACAGGATGTAGTGGACATGTTGTAGTTGACAGGTTGTAGTTGCCAGGTTGTAGTGGACAGGTTGTAGTGGATATGTAGTTGACAGGTTGTTGTGGACATGTAGTTGACATGTAATTGACAGGTTGTAGTTGGCAGGTTGTCGTGGACATTTTGTAGTGGACATGTTGTAGTGGACAGGTTGTAGTTGACAGGATTTAGTGGACATTTTGTAGTGGACATGTTGTAGTGGATAGGAATTAGTGGACAGGTTGTAGTGGACAGGATTTAGTGGACATGTTGTAGTGGACAGGTTGTAGTGGACAGGTTGTAGTTGACAGGTTGTTGTGGACAGGTTGTAGTGGACAGGATTTAGTGGACATGTAGTGGACATGTTGTAGTGGACAGGAATTAGTGGACATGTTGTAGTTGACAGGTTGTAGTGGACAGGTTGCAGCTGACAGGTTGTTGTGGACAGGAATTAGTGGATATGTTGTAGTGGACAGGAATTAGTGGACATGTTGTAGTGGACATGTTGTAGTGGACAGGTTGTAGTGGACAGGTTGTAGTGGACATGATCGACAAGTTGGTCAGTCCAGCTGGTGGATGCTCTTGGGGTTGCAGATTTCAGAGCTTATTCAGAAGGCTGATTAGCAGTAAGGAGATTAGAAGTGCAGGACAGCAGAAAGGCAGGACGACAGGATGACAGAAAAGCAGGACATGAGGACAGCAGGGCGACAGGATAGCAGGACAGCAGGACAACAGGACGGGGGGTCGACAGGATAGCAGGATGGCGTTCGATGGTGCCTTGCAAGTCTTCTTTCTTTTTCTTAGCCGCCATATTTTCTCCTTTGGCAGAACCAACATCGGCTGCAGATGAAGGGAGGCTGGAGGAGGACAGACGACAAGGACAGAGTAGGATGAAAGTCTATGAGGACAAACTAGAAAACCGGTAGGAAGACAGACTGCGCGGACAGACGAGGAGGACCGAGTACTAGGACAAATTGGGAGAACAAAGTAGGAGGACAGACTACAGGGAGAGATGAGGAGACAGACTCTAATCATTAGTGTCCTTTATTAAAACATTTTTACTGATCGATGTGATTGATGAATCTCCTGTTTACGTTTGTGAAATAAAACCTCACTGTCTTTAATGGTTTAATGTATGATCATTGCTTGATAATTGATTATGACACTCATTGATAACGAGTGTGTCTATCCTATAAAACAAGATAATCAAGGAACATAAACAGTTTAATTCAGCATATTACATTAGTGTTTCTTTACATGTCGGAGAATGTTCCTATTGAAGCTTATTACAAATGTCATGTGACATGTTGTCTTCAATGATTGGTCCCCTTGCGTACATTCAAAGTTCTGATTCACCCAGTCCAGTATAATTTGATAGCACCAAGTTGGAAACCGAGGGTGGTGATAGAAACTTTTAGTTCTCTCAATAAAAAGTCCAAAATGCATAGAACTTGAAAAACTTGTCACAGACTAAAAACGTGTGAAAAAAATGGGAGATCCAACATCTGTGACTGGATTGGTATTGTTTTCTTTAAAAGGGTCAGAATTTTTGTTTAGCTGAACTTTGACTTTCTTCCTTCCCTGCAGCAATCACTTCCTGGTTGTGACTTGGACTTTTGGACCGGAGTCAAGACACCTAAAATACTTTGCTAAGCTGCTTACGCCACCCTGCAGAGAGCCGCCACCAGCTGTCTCCCTTGCTGTTTCCCCTTTGGAGAAAGGCCCATCCTGACCTCTGACCTTTCTGATGATTGGAGTCTGGAAGTAAAGGTTATGATCTGATGCATCCTTAGACCTCGGATGATTTCCCCCTTTGGCTTAGGAAGGTTCAGGTCAGCGCCATTCTGTCAGTGAGGAACGTCCCAATATGGGCAGCAGGTTGGAACATTATTGGAGCAGAACCGCCACTCGTTCTCGTCTGTTGTGGGAATAAAAGTATTCTATCCCACCTGATGTTCTGGTTCCTGAATTATCAGAAACCTTTTCATTATGGACACTCGCAGGCACCGAAGAAAACAAAGGAGCTGCTGATGTCGAGTGGAAACACAGCTTAAGGCGCTCCACACGTTGACCATGTTAGTCGCGGCTTGGACGTGAGACATAGAGAAACTGACATGGCAGTTGGTAGGGTGACCTTCACCAAGGCAGAGAGAGAGAAGCTCGCTGAGGTCCTCTGCCTCCTAAACTGGGTCTCGGTGGTGACGGGCGCTATTCTCTTCAGCCTGGGCGTTTTCCTCAAGGTAGAGATTCAGAAATGGCAGGAAGTGATGTCAGACCAGGGGATCCTCTATGTGCCGCATATGCTGATTGCCACGGGCCTCGCGGCCTGCTGCATTAACTTCCTTGGTGGGAAGATCTGCCTTGACTGTGCTGACACCAACAAATTCTTGCGCTGGAAGCTGGTTATGATACCGTACATTGCCTGCACCTTCTTCTTCACCTCCTGCGTCCTGGCAGGGTCACTGATGTGCTACAGCGCTCGTGGTCAGCTTCAGGAGTCCTTTTTCCAGGGACTGCGACACGCCATGCGGCACTACAAAGACACAGACACGCCGGGCCGCTGCTACCTGAAGAGCACCCTTGACCTGCTGCAGATTCAGTTCCAGTGCTGTGGGAACACTGGACACCGGGATTGGTTCCAGGTCCAGTGGATCAGTAATCGCTACCTGGACATGAGAAGCAGCACCGTGGTGGAGTAAGTGAAGACAGAGTCTCTTTCACGTTAAGACAAACCCGGATTAGTCCAGATTCTAGTGGATCCTGGTTCCAGTTGATTTGAAGGGATCATTCTGGTATTTTGGGTGTTTGACTGGAATTATATATGCGCACCAATATGATTGGAATTGGTCCAACACGTCTCGCACTTTATGTTCACATGCGTCCACAAAATTCTTTCTGCCACTGACACGAGAACTTTATTATGAGTGTATGACATCATCATAGAAAAGATTCCATCTGTCCACTGCCACTGGTGGGTGGGGAATAATAACTGTGATACAGGCCAGAGGTCAAATTGGGGATTTGCAGATCGTTCTTTTTGAGAATTCCAAGTCCTTCTTGGACAACACCTGACAAGTGAGTTGTGGTTGGTTGTGGTTAGAAATGTGCATTGTTACACCCTTAACCACACCCACTAGTGATGTCACAGGTCCTGGATGTCTGACACGTTCTTCAGTTCCGGTCTAACGGGGATTTAAATTAGAAAGCCTTTATTCGTCTAACGACGGAGAAATTTCCATAACGGAGAAATTTACATTTCTCATTTACGGGGATTTAAACAACGAAGCGACTCTACAAGTTAGTGAGTAAATATCATCAGTAACAATGTTTCTCTGTCAGCCGGCAGTCAACCTTCTGATTAAGGCCACTGGTTCACTGCATTAAACCTGGAAGCTAGTGCGGTCAAAGGTCATGGGATTTATGAGGTTTAACTAGCAGGGTTCAACCCAGGTTCAAAAGACCCGTTAAAACCCAACGTCTTCTCAGGCTGCAGAAGTATCAGCCCCTTTCTGCCATTATTCACACTCGCCCAGACATCAAGTTATCCGACTGGACCCGGCGCTCACTATTACCATCAGATTTTGATGGACTCGTAGTTGTGATATGTACAAATTGTTCCTTTAATGTACTAACTCTTTATGTAATTCAGATGTAAAATCATATTAACAGTTGTTGTATTAATAGTGGTGTCGGTGCTCTAACAGCCTGCTACTTCTTATAGTCGCCTGAGGAGCAATGTGGAGGGGAAGTTCCTAATGGACGGCGTTCCATTCAGTTGCTGCAGCACCTTCTCCCCCCGGCCCTGCATCCAGCAGCAGGTCAGCGACAGCTCGGCACACTTCAACTACGACCAACAGACGCAGCAGTTAAACCTTTGGCGGCGAGGCTGCCGACAGGCCCTGCTTGACCACTACACAGGCATCATGCAGTCCGTCGGCCTCACCGTGCTCCTCATCTGGCTGTTTGAGGTACTGCGGTTGCCACATGCATACGCCCCACATCCCTGCTCCTCTAGGTTGAAGGATGAGTGTGTATGATGTGGTGGCCTTCAGTGGGATTCGCTTCCTGATATTTCTTGTGGCAACTAATGCGATTTACACGGCGGTGTCACATGGCGATGACAAACAGCGAAGTATAGGAACCCTTCGTTATCAGGGTTATAATAATAGTCAGGTGGTTTAGCTTCGGGTCCTTGCGCGGCCTCTGAGAACATCACCTGAACGTCATCATTAAGTCAACCAGAGAACGTCTTTCAGAGCAACAAGAATACATGATGTTTCTATGTTTTTCTTCTCCCACCAGCTTCTGGTTCTGACAGGCGTCCGCTATCTGCAGACGGCCATGGAGAACGTTCTCCGGCTGGGAGATCCGGACTCCGAATCGGACGGCTGGATTCTGGAGAACAGTCTGGTAGAAACAGCCCGATCAAACTTCAACGTCATCAAGAACCTGGGGAAGTGTTATCAGGTGGACGATGACCCGAACATAAACGTCCCAGCAACTGCGGCTGAGCAGGAAGTGCCATCACGGCAGGCCCAGATTCCCGTGACCAGTTAGGATCCTGGCAGAACTGACTGAATTCCCAGGAAACGCTGGGACACGTCATTGGCGTTCAGCTCCAGGATGTGCAGCCTTATACTTATCTGACCTCTTGATGTTCATCCTGACGAGCCGAAGAAACGCAGGACTGGCGCTGTCCAGATATAAACAAGGAAAACGCTCAGCTGCTGCGACCTCGGGGACACGACTTCTGCCTACAGATGGAACTTTTATTCATCCTGTTGTTAAAGAATCGGGACAGGAGGAAAATCAAACACACAAACAGAACATGGAAAGGTTCTACGTAGAACATCCAGACAAACAAGGAAAGTTCCGTCAAATGTCCGCCCAGTTCCAGACCAACCCTGGCTGGGCCGAGATTGGTAGGACGTGTCATTGTAACCATGGAGCAAATCAATTTGTTGAAATGCTCATCGCACGCCAGAAAACTAAGCCAACTCTTGATGTGTTTGGCAATGGTTGAATTGGTTCACTCGTTCACTCATTCATTCATTCACACATTCATTAATCCATTGATAAATTTGTAACCTTCAGAAATTGGTCGTCCATGTCAGTCTGACATGATTCAGATACAAAGCTGATTGTCTGTTGATCCCTGAGTGTTTATTGATTGCTGATCGTCGTTGGATTGCATCACTTTGCTGCTCAGACAATAAATATTAGTGTTGTGTCCCATTTTTATTTTGTGTATTTATGATGCAATACTTCAACTCACTGGGTGTTTACTTGCTTTATTTAGAATTTTCTGTTAATAAAGATCAGAGTTGTGGTTTCATTGACTACTTGACACCAGCAGCACCAACAAGTTGACCTACTTCGTCAGTTTTGTCTCCCCATTCACCTGAAACTCTGGAGGTCGGTTCTGTTCCAGGTGATTAGTTCAGGTGTCGTCTCTGGGTCTGTTACCTCATGTCTCCACCTGCTTCCTGATCTTGAAGTCAGCTAGAAACTCACAAGACAAGCGGTCCACTAGAGGGTGACAGAGACTTCCTGTTTGGCTTACACACACACACACACACAATCTCAGTGATTGTTATGTTATGATCGTTATCATCATTAATATCCTTATTATCATTATCGTTATTATAGTATCATTTACACTATTGTAGTATCAGACAGTATCAGTGACTTGTGTCTCCTCCTGCTGGTCAACTGCAGCCCTGCATCTTCCCCAGCAGCCAATCACTAACCCAGTTGATTGCCATGGTGATGATCACGTGGTCCTCAGTGCCCCAGATTATTCTGCCCCCCTTTGTTTCCTCCATTTCCTCCTCTTTGTCCCTTCTTGTCCCCATCCCTCCTTCAGTTCCTCTCTTAATTGTATCCCTGTGTACTTACCCTCCTCCTCTTCCTCATTCTTCTTCATTTCCTTCTTTCATTTCCCCCTCCTTCTCTACTTCATCCTCTCAATCTTTTACTATTCTCTTGTTTCTTTGTCTGTCCTTCTTTCATCTTTCCTTCCTCCTCTTCTTCCCCCTCTCCGTCTTTTACAATTGTCTTTTTTTCCTTCCTTCTTTCCTTTCTTCCTTGTTATGTATGACCCTTCTTCTGACAAGCCAATAGGATTAGTCTCTATCAGTGACATCACAACCAGGTGGCCGGACCTGATTTGATGTTTTAATTCAGTTTTTCACTGTGAATCAATTAGACGTGTATGTGGGTGTGTTTTCCTTTATTAGTTGCTTTGGTGACAAAAGGGTTAGAATTGATGTTAATTCCTACGGCTGCGGTCACCACTTCATGTCCCACAATGCACCTGAAATCTGTGACAGGCTGTTACATAAGAGAGAGAGAGAGAGAGAGAGAGAGAGAGAGAGAGAGAACAAGTCAGCCAATCAGAGCAAAGGAGACACTGACACACTCAACACACTGCTACTTTACTGCTGCATTTAGAGTAGTACTGTGGTACTGCAACCTTCATCATCCTCCTGCAACCTTCATCCTCCTCCTGCAGCCTTCATCATCGTCCTGCAACCATGATCCTCCTGCAACCTTCATCATCCTCCTGCAACCTTCATCACCCTCTGCAGCCTTCATCATCCTCCTGCAGCCTTAATCGTCGTCCTGCATCCTTAATCGTCGTCCTGCATCCTTCATCATCCTCCTGCAGCCTTCATCATCCTCCTGCAGCCTTCATCATCCTCCTGCAGCCTTCATCATCCTCCTGGGGCCTTCATCACCTCCTGCAGCCTCTATCATCCTCCTGCAACCTTCATCATCTTCCTGCAATCTTCATCACCTCCTGCAGCCTTCATCATCCTCCTGCAGCCTTCATCACCTTCTGCAGCCTTCATCATCCTACTGCAGCCTTCATCATCATCCTGCAACCTTCATCACCTCCTGCAGCCTTCATCCTCCTCCTGCAGCTTTCATCACCTTCTGCAACCTTCATCATCCTCCATCAACCTTCGTCATCCTCCATCAACCTTCGTCATCCTCCATCAACCTTCGTCATCCTCCATCAACCTTCGTCATCCTCCATCAACCTTCATCATCCTCCATCAACCTTCATCATCCTCCATCAACCTTCATCATCCTCCATCAACCATCATAATCCTCCATCAACCTTCATCATCCTCCTCCTCCTCCCAAAGAGGATTAGCTGATATAAACAGAAACATGGTCTATTAGCAGGATATTAACTCCTGACTGAGTGTGTGTTGATCTCATTGACTTATATAACAGCTGATCTTCTCTCTCTCTCTCGCACACACACACAAACACACACAGACACACACACACACAAACACACACAGACACACACACAGACACACTTTGGCGTCTATGACCCTCAGAACTAAATGAACGGCTTTATACGACTTTTATGGTTTGACTTCTTTCTTTCTTTCTTTCTTTCTTTCTTTCGTCTCCTGACAGACTAAGCAGTCATGGCCACCGGCTGCTGGTTGCCTGGTGACGGGTGGAGGGAGCAGACAGTGAGAGAGTCTGTTCTGCCAGCAGCTTTTGTTCAAATAAACAAAACTTTATTTATCATTCAGACTGACGACTCACAGCGGCTCTGAAGTGATGTCATCAGTTTCCTCTGCTGATCAATGAAGACGCAGTGTTGCTTTGGTTCCATCATTTCTGTTTACTATGACTGATATGTAACAATAAAAGTGATTAACGGATGGATTGATTGCTTGCTTGCTTGATGTTGGTATTTGTGGACCTGCTTCTGCACGTGAACCTATGAACTCTGTTGATATGTTCAACCAATCAGAGAAAGCGGAAGCTGAGGAGGGCTGTGATTGGCTGCAGGCAGCAGTAGGGTGATCTCACTGCCGTCAGCTGACAACCACATACGTGTTTGTTCCTGCTAGGAGATACAGGGTTTCCATGCTAGAACAGACAGGATTCTATAGTGACAGTCAGGAGATACCAGGTTTCCATTGCAGTGGAAACCTTGAAACTGCCTTCAGTCATCAATAAATAATGAAGAAGAGGGGGAGGAGAGGAGGTGGATGATGGGTTGGGGAGGAGGGATGAGGAGGGTGGACAAGGTAGGGTGGCAGTCCTTGGAGGAGGGATGAGGGGGTGGGGAAGGAGGGTGAGGGAGGGAATCAGCTCTAATCATCTGTTCCTGTTATAGACATTGAAGCTAAGATGATAGCATGTTAGCACTCCAACCTTCTTTCCATGTGACAAGTCATCTTCACTCGTCAGCAGTAGCGAGATGCTGCAGTGTCGCCGCCGTAAACCCGCTGGTGGACAAACAGCCCAGAACAAACATGCCTTTAAATCTGCTGATGAACTCAGCTGTTAAAACTATTTTAAATATTATATACAAACATATAATTCATATAATATATTTCTTTTATATTTCAAAAGGATCCCAGTAGCTCTCCAACAAGCTGATGATGATCCATCTGGAGAAGGTTTTGTCATGGACCAGTTAGTTTTTCAGAAGGTTTCACATTGTGATGATGTTTAACTTCACGTGAGGAGGCGTGATGGCGCGTGATGGCGCTTGATGGCGCGTGATGGCGCTTGATGGCACGTGATGGCGTGCGATGGGGCGCTGGTGCGATGGCGTTGTTGTGATGGTGCGATGGCAATGGGGCGATGGTGCGATGGCACGATGGCGCAATGGTACGATGGCGATGGCGATGGGGCGATGGTGCGATGGTACGATGGTGCGATGGCGATGGGGCGATGGTGGATGGATTCTTCTTTTGTAGTGAAATCAAAGAAACTGGGTTGTCCAACTTTACTATCTGCACTCCAACACGGGCAGATGAGCTCATGTTCATCTTCGTGCTGCTCAGAGGCACTGCGGCACAGACAGACGTCACGTGACCCGCGCCAGCCTTCTGTCCAATTGAATGAATGGACTGGAAATAGGAGCCAATGGGGAGCAGGGGGCGGGTATAAAAGGCTGAGAGCCGCTTTAATCCGCAGCAGCAGAACCGGATCCGCTTCAGACCACATCACCCGGACCGAACCAACAGGTAGGAACCTCTCATCCTGATCCATCATAGCCTCCGATCAAGTCCCGATTATCAGTTCATCGACTATTGGTTGAGGTGAACAGAGACGCCCGCGCTCTGCAGCCATCAGACATGTCAGAGGGTCTGAGACTGTCGGAGGGTTAACAAAGGAGCAGCTCGGCTGCTTGTTCCCTGCTTGTTTACTAGTCATTTACTGCTTGTTGTTGGTTATTCGTAGAGGTTTGCTGCAGACCCGCAGAGAGTCCGGCTGCGTGAGTCCGGACGACCTTGGGTCCGGACGCTGCAGGTGTTGCGCAGTCGGAGGACAAATCAAACCGCCGCAGTTGAATCCTTCTTCGGACACACGCAACCCTTCATGTCGACCAACTGCGTCATGATTCTCCCCTCAGATATGCAGGTGGAACAAAGGCCTGGAAATAATCCTCGTTCAATCAGGCCGAAAAATCCTTAATCTGCATGTTGAGGGCAAACACGAGAGTCACTGCGGCTTTTGACGGTTTCATCATTTAACGGAATCAGGGTTCGGTTCGGTTCGGTGTCTCCATCAGTTGATTAAATGTGTCAAAGAACAAACAACCACGTCGGATTAAATCGTCACTATAAAATCTAAATATGATATTACAGATTATTCAGAAACTGCGTGTCGTTGCACCGTAAATAAACCCGCGTTGATGCCGTCACATTACCGGGACTCGGTGGATTCAAAGTGCACAACCCGGTTCCAACAACGGGGCGTTGAAGGTGACGGGTCTCTGCGGTGCAGCAGCCGGGCCCTGAAGGGTTAAAGCCGGGGAACTGCGTCACACCGCGGCCTCCCGTTGATCATAATCAGCCTTGGATTAGAGCTGAGTCGAGCCGAGCCGAGCCAGGCGGGTCTTCTCTAATTCAGTCCTATGATGTTTACTGATCAGAATAGAAATCAATCAATAATCAATCCAATTAGCACAACTTGCATTTTACAAGGAAATCCACAGTATTCCACACAGAGAATATGTTGGTATTATATTATTGTATTATTAGATTACTGGACATACGTGTCTATATATTTTATAAATGTTTTCTGCCGTCAATAAAACTTGAGAAATCATTTATTTACAAAATAAAAAGTCGAATGAACAGATTTGTTTTGTTCTTGCAGAAAAGCATTTCACCACAATCCGACGGATGTTTGTCGGTGACAATGTTCAGAGTTCACATTTAATTCAGCGAATGAGACGTGTCTGTTTTCTTTTCAGTTTGAGTTGTCGTCTGACTGAAGAACTGAAGATCTCACTCGGAACTTGAACCTCTGGTCACCTGTTTGCAGGCAATCGGCCGTCATCATGCCTTTTGGAAACACCCACAACAAGCTGAAGATGAACTACTCTGCGGATCAGGAGTACCCTGACCTCAGCACGCACAACAACCACATGGCGAAGGTGCTAACCCCTGAATTGTACGCCAACCTGCGGGACAAGGAAACTCCCAGCGGGTTCACCCTGGACGACCTCATCCAGACCGGCGTTGACAACCCTGGTAAGATCCCCAAGCAGGAAATTCCTTCCTCAAGGCAGGTAACTCCTCGTGTTTCACCTTCACACGGAGACCTTGAGTCCTGGACTTCAGCCTCTGCTCAATAAAAACCTCTTAATTGGATCAAGTTAATTTCTGCTCACTAATTCATCACCTGAAGGATCTTGTTGACGTCCTCATCTGCTTGATTTGTTCAACAACAAACTAGTGACGGACGAAAGAAACATCTATTAGACGATTCCTTCCTTTCCTTCTCCTACTGCTATCTTCTCTTAATCGTTGCACTTATAGTAACTTCATCCACTCTCATCCTGTTAAAGGTTGAGCAGTCTTATTGTTACACGAATGTCTGTTGCAATGTAGCTTGAATGTTCTCCTCCCTCGTAAGTTGCTTTGGATAAAAGCGTCTGCTAAATGTAAATGTGATGTAATTATTCAGTAAACATAAAGTTTACTCAGGTATACTTAGTCCACACACACACTGACCTTTCTTGTCCCTGCAGGTCACCCGTTCATCATGACGGTTGGCTGCGTTGCCGGGGATGAGGAGACATACGAGGTGTTCAAAGAGCTCCTGGATCCAGTAATCGAAGACCGCCATGGAGGATACAAACCAACAGACAAACACAAGACGGACCTGATCCCAGAAAACCTGCAGGTAAACAACAACAAACGGATCGCTGATGACTCAATTAACAGACGGTTCTGTTCAGTTCTGATTGGACGGTTGATCTCTGGGTTCTATTGTGATTCTACTTCCAGGGTGGAGACGATCTGGATCCAAACTACGTTCTGAGCTCTCGTGTTCGGACCGGACGGAGCATCCGTGGCTTCTGTCTGCCGCCGCACTGTAGCCGTGGAGAACGCCGCGCCATTGAAAACCTCTCCCTTGAAAGTATGACATCACTTTCTTCCTTTCCTGCCCACTTCCTGGTTCAGGAAGCTGTCACAGAGCATCAATATGACTTTTCTACATCATATTTATTCTTCTCTTATGAAAATGTATGATAATTTATTGAAGTAAATCACCATGTAAACACATTTTATGAAAACTGCTTGGTTTTAGGAGGTGATGAGAAGTGGAGGTGTGCGTCTCCACGATGTGTTCAGGAACCTTCATGCAATTTGTTCATCAATCAGCTGAGACTATCGCTGAAAAGAACTAGTCTTTATTTTGGTATTATCCCGTCATGCCTCATTGAGCGTGGCAGTAAATGCAGCAGCAGATCAAGCTGTTATATAACTGCAGATCTGCTTCATCCTGCTGAGACTCCTAATGAGGAGAGTGAAACTCTTTGACATTCAAATGTGACTCAACTGGACCCAAACCGGCCAACAGAAGCCCTGCTGCCACCTGCTGTCACCTGCTGTCACCATGCTGCAGGTGGCACATAAAAAACTAAACTTTATGATTCAGGTCCCAATCATTTAAATCTATTTTGCCAATTTGTGGATCGTTGTACTTCAGTTGCTGATTTATGTCAGAAATCCATACAAATATTTTGAACTCCATATTTATAGATTAAATCAAAAAGTCAACATCAACCCTAACTTTTACTTTGAAAACCTTGAACGCTGTTTATTGTTCAAGTGTTTTGAAGCTGATGATGACTGTAAAGCCGCCGTTCATCAGGAGCGAACGGGGTTCAGTGGCTCTCGGAGATCAAACCAGTGACCTTCTGAGAGCAATGGCACCCCACAAAACAAAACTAATCTGTAGCTAAAGCACTGTCCTTCTGTCATGTCCTGCTACAGGTTTGGATGTCCTGGACGGGGATTTGAAGGGGAAGTACTACGCTCTGAAGAACATGACAGACGAGGAGCAGCAGCAGCTGATTGACGACCACTTCTTGTTTGACAAGCCGGTCTCTCCACTGCTGCTGGCGTCCGGCATGGCCCGCGACTGGCCCGACGGCCGTGGCATCTGGTCAGAATCACAAAAACCTGCTGACCCTTTAGATGTTTTACAGAAGCACAGTTTCAAGACAAATTTAAAAAACATGCAGCCTTCGTCATAATGTGTGAAGACACTAACGACTTACAGTCGGGCGGACGAGATACTAACGAGTTATCAAACTGAGTGAACCCACTGAATCTGGATGCTGAGGGTGTATTTATGTGTATAGATTTAGCAGTATTATTGATGTATACCAGGGTCAAACTCAACTTACCTGGGGGCCGCAGGAAGTATAGTCTGGGTGAGGCTGGGCCGCATCAAGTATTTCACAATAAAAGGGGTTGAAGTATTTAAAAAAAAGTACAACTGATCTAATCTTCT